>VYZP01017333.1:0-19094 GCA_013400635.1 Hypocryptadius cinnamomeus | reverse complement strand
AATCCCTCCAGGGATGGGGACTCCACCACTGATCTGGGCAGCCTGTGCTGCACCCCTTCAGGGAAGGAATTTTCCCTAATATCCAAACTAAATCTCCCCTGGTGCACGCTTCTGGGCTGGTCCCTGGCACAGCCAAGATCCCATTGGTACTGGGACCAGTGCCGGAGCATGTCAGGCTTTTAATCCTCGATCACACTTTCCATTTATTAATGGCTTTTCTGTGGTTGAACTGCTGGCTCCAGCTTCCCTGCCACACTGTGCCTGGACAGAGCACTGGTGGGATGACTGGCAGCCAGGTGCCACCTGAAAAGAGTCCCCAGCCTTGTCCTCTTCCCTGTGTCACAGCCCCCATGACAGAGCTGGTTCAGGAGCTGGGATCCAACTGAGCTGCACAGGTAAGGATGGAAGCAGGGTTCCCAGAGCATCACCATGGTCCCTCCTGGGAGCACAGTGGTTCTCTGCTGTGCCTGCAGGTTGGGGGTTGCGGGAGGGAGGCAACAGGGACATAACTGGTGTCCCCCTGCCCGTGCTCCAGCTCTCCGCGCTCTCAGCTGGCACGTGGAGCTCCCTGCAGGCTCTGTGCACGGCAGCACACACCGAGCCTGACTCTGCACTTCTCGCCAGCCCACGGACCTGCTGTCCTCGTCCCTGCCCACCCAGCGGGGGAGAGGGGCTTCTCCAACAGCACCGAGCCCCCACCTTCGCAGAGCCCTCCATCTTCACCAAATCAGCACACCCACCCACCCCAGGAGCCAGCTCCCACGCTGTTCCTGGGGGAATGAGACCTTCTTTCCATCCCTGCGTCCTCACAGGAGCAGCACAGTGGGACAGGTTGCTTCATCTCCTTGAAGTAAGGGAGATGGTCACAGCTGGATTTGGGGGCCCCAAGGACATTACCCTGAGCTCTGGGTTCCCAAACCACGTGGAGCCACTGGCACTGGTGGCCCCTCTGCCTAGTCCACGGCATGGCACAGCACAGCACAAATCCTACCCCGGGCAGTTCCAGCTGTGTCCTGCTGATCTGCTGGATGCAGGACCAGCCACAGATGCCTGACTGGTAACCATGGTCATTCCCAGGAGCATAATTTCCCTGGAGACAGTCAGACCCAACAGCAGGGCCCCTCAACCTCTTCCTAAGCCTTGCAGGGTTTGTTATACCCAGCTCCCTCCGTGAGCAGCTTGTTTCCTGTGGCATCCTCTGGAGCAAGAGCTCACCCGGCTCTGCTGCTGTATCCGCCTGCAGCTGGGTCTGGCCAAAGGAAATCAGCACCCAAAGGGCACCTTAGTGCCCTTGGGCTCATTCTGGGAATGCTTGGCCCTCTGATGTCTTCTTGGCATTTCCACATGGACACTTCTCATGCCTCAAGACCTGCTTTGTCCACAGCCAGCACTGTTTTTCCTCAGTTGAGCTTTAGCAAAACACTCCAGTTTTGGGGGTTTCATCCAGCAGTGTTGCTGACTCAGCATCTGTCCCACTCCCCAGTGAGGCCAGGACAGGTGCAAGACAAAACCAAACCACATGACAGGTCCCAGAGAGCCTTTGGCTCAGCCTAAGGGGGAAAAGCATGGATGGGAAGGCCACAAGGCTGTGCTGGTGGGGAAAATGGAGCATATTCTGCTGAGGGAGAATGGAGCACTGCAGCCTTTGTCCTGGCAGACCTGACACTAACTCTAGTCGAGCACCACCTGTAATGCTAGTCATAGACCTAACCATAAACCTACACCTCGGCATAGCTGTAACCCTAAACTTAGACCCAGCCTAGCTCTAAATCTAAATCTAACTATAACTCTAACACTAAACTAAGCCTTAAATCTAGCTCTAACACAGAGTGTAAACTAACCTGAAGCATAATTCTCACCCTAGTCCTAAATCTAATCCTAGGCTAACAATAACTCTAAACCTAAACATAAACCTAAAATTAGTAGTACTCCTAATACTAATCTGAACCTTAAACTTAGCCATAGACCAAATGCCAGCCCTAGACTTAACCCAAGCTCTAACACTACTCTTAGATCTAACCAGACCCTAAATCTTTTATCTTAGCTCTAAACCTAACTGTAAAGCTAAACTTAGCTTTAGCCTTAACCTTAAACCTATCCCTAATCCAAACACTAGCCCTAAACTTGATCATAGCCCTAAACCCAGACCTAAATTTAGTCCAGCTTTAGCAGTAGCTCTGACCCTAACTCTAACCCTAATCTTAGATCTACCCCTAACCTTAGCTCTGACCCTGACCCTAATCCTAACCTCAGGCCCAGCTTCAGCCCCTCAGCAGCCGAAGGGAGGCCAAGCTCTACCCCTGAGGTACTGCAGAAGGACCGAGGGGCTCCCCATGTCCTGCAGCTCCCGAGGATGTTCATGCTCAGGATCCAACACCCTCCTCTCAGGAGGAGAGCAGGAATTCCATCTGCAGGAGTTCCATCCCATTGCAGGAGTTCCTGGCTTCAGCAGCTGGCAATCAAAATTCTTGAAAATTGCCATCACCCTGCTTGAGTAAGGAGGTTAGGGACTCTGGCACTGCTCCCTGTCACTAGCACCACCTTCCTCAACCCCAATTTCTTACTTAAAGCCTTCATGGCTTCCACCTGCTTTTTCCATGCAGGAAGAATGCTGCCATCCACCTGTCTGTGATCTCACTAGTAAAAAACATGAGGAAAGACCCCATTTTGTGGCAAGCAAGCAAAAACACAGCAACACCCACAGCTTGTGTCCTTCCAGCCAGGCTCAAGCCAAGTATTGGCTTGAGGACAGGGCTGTGGAGACATCCTCACTGCAGGAGTAAGTACACAGGGCAGCTCTGGTGTGAGGATAAATCCCAAACCACCAAGAAGCTGCACAGACATCCCACAGCATCACCACCAAGCAGCAACATCCTCACCAGGCTGATCTATGCCACGGCTTGGCAGGGCTCCATGCCTCAGAGCCAGGCTGGGGACCATCAGACCAAGCAGGGGCTGCAAATCCCTGCATTCCCAAATTCTGGCTGCCCTGCCAGCTTTTGCCCTCGCAGGCATTAGGGCTCTGCTGCAATGGGGTGAGATTAGGTGTGCATGGAGGTTTTCATTGGAGCATCAGCATCCTCATGCCGTGGCAAGCAGACACTGAACTTCAGGGGACATGGACAGGTCACCCTCCAGACCTCACTCCACAGCCAAGCAAAGCAGAGGCACATTCAGCTGGCACCAGGTCAAGAGAAGAAAAGGGGGAAGAAAACCCCCCACCAGTCTCTGCCTTTCAAATGCTCCTTATAAATATCTTCTCGCTGTCTTCTGAGTCACCCAGCTGAAACGTGCAAGTTATTAACAGCCTGGGAAGGGGCTGGGAAGCAACTGGAAGGCAGAGGAGGCTTCTGGCTAAGTCAGCACTTTGTCCCAGAGCTGCACTGGCAGCACTGCTGTCTGCTTTTCCCTCGTTGGGTGGAGAGCAGGAGGCTCTGGGGATGCCGAAACACATAGCGAGGCTGTCCTCGATGGCTGCAATGCTCAGGCTAAGCCCTAACCCAGCCCCAGCCCCAGCCAAAAAAGCCAGAATTTAATATTTTCAGTGGGAAATGAACCCCATCCCACTTCCAGATCCTTCTCTTTGTTCTATTTCATTTATCGCAGAATATACAAACTGACGAAGGCCCAAAAGGCTTGAACCCACCCAAGATCCCCCCATGTCCTTTCTCCCTCTGACTCCATACACCAGTGATGCAGGCAGGGCTCAGAACATGGGTCCAGGAGCAGGATTTGCTACTGGGAGCAGTATTTGGGGACAGGAGCAGACCAAGGGCTGCTGCTGCCAAATAACCAGCCTCAGGGACATTCCTGAGCCAACACTCAGCAAGTCCCATAGGCTGCCATACTGGCCCATTCCCCAGGGATCCTGTGTGGATGACAAGGTTTGGGGACAGCTTCCTAAAAGGTGTTTCCAAACACCTTCCTACACATGTGCAGACCTTCCTACAAGGCCAGATTGGATGAGGAACAATCTGGTGTACTGAAAGGTGTCCCTACCCATGGCAGGGACATAGGAACTGGATGAGCTTCAAGGTTCTTTCCAACCCAAACCAATCATCCCACAATTCAGGCTCCAACCCCTGAAACATCAAATCTTGCTATCATTGCCCATTGCTGCAAGGCAGGTGGGAACCCCACCCACCCCTGGGTGACACCTCAGCTGGGGGAAACCGAGCTCCAGGCTGCCTGTTGCCCACACTCAGCAGCCTCTCCACTGCCTGACCCCGCTGCTGCTGCTGCTGCTGCTGCTGCTGCTGTTGCTGTGCAGGTGGAGCCATGGTAGCAAACAAAGCATCTCCCAACACTCACTATCCAACTCACTCCCCCCTCCAGACAGGCCCATCCATTAAGGAGGACAGGAGAAAGCTGGACAGGCAGAAAGTCCCAGGCAGCTCCAGGCCCTGCTGGCATTTCTGTCCGCAGCCCAGCACAGCTCCCGCTGAGCCACATGGGAGCTGGGAGTGAGACACAAGCAAAAGCAAGGACCAGGGTCAGAGGGGAGCAGGAGGAAAGAGGGATTCCCAGAAATTGCTGCTGCATCCACCAGGGATGGATGCTGTTGCCCTCAGGGAATTGTATTCAGCCCTAGATGGATGCTTAGCCTCCCAGAGCCCTCAAAGCAGCACAGCTCACAGGGGATGAGTGGGGCTCTGCTGTAGATGCTGGCCAGGGCACACTTGGTGAGGGTTCTCTCTAACAGAGCCATAATCTGGCCCAATTCTCAAAACTTGCAAACAACTGGCTATTCTGAAGCTGAAGATGCTCAGGGAGATGCCCCAGGGTGATGGAGGGGAAATTCCTCGCTCACCCTGGAGACCTCCCATGGACAGGTGCAGGGTGCTGGGAAGCTCCTGGCATATGCAGAATGCAGGAAGCAACCAGGAGTTTTCCCTCTATTTTCCCTGCCAGGCACCTCCAGGCTCCAGGGCTGGGTACACAGGCAGGTGGGTAATCCTGAAGAGCCCCAGTTACAAGTGCAGGAAGAGCCTGAGGCTTTGAAAAACCTGGAGAACATCACCTGAGAACCCCAACAATGGGAGACCAGGTTAACCTCATTCCCTGACAAGCAAGTGCCTGGAGCGGGAGCAGAGCCATCCGGGCCAAACTGCCAGGACAGTGGAGCGATGGAGTGGGTGTTTTCCATGACATTTTACACATGCAGCCCAGGGACTAGCAATAACCACGAAGGGTCTGGGGGGTTCTCCAAGGGGTTTGACAGCCCTGAGCTTTGCAGGTGTTCCAAGGCTTCCAAAGGGTGGCTGAGCCCAGCTCATGCCCCCTGCGTCCCAGACAGTGTTGTGCCCTGAAGGGAGCCCTGACCCCTCCCAGCCTCCACTGAGCTGGATCCTTCCCGCAGGGAAGCTCAGAGCTGCGTCTCCTCCTCTGTGTTTTCCATCTGCAGAGCTCAGGAGCTTCTTCCCCAGCCCCGGCTGCTGTCAGATGCTGTGAAAGCAGCAGCTCCAGGCACCCCGACACCCCACCCACCTCTAACCAGGTCAGCGTCCACCCACCCGGGAGCACACTTCCCGGCGGGAGAAAAGGAGGAAATGGGTTAAAACGTGACCTGGATAATGCTGCACCTGCATCCCCTTGCAAAAAATGCACCATGCACATGGGAGAGCTGGGCCACCACTGGATCCCAGCCCCACGCAGCATTGCCAGCCAGCATCGAGCACCGCAGGGCGGGAGGGGAAGCAGAGAGCAGGCAGCACCCCTCCCCACAGCGCTGACCTCACCACTGCAACCCCTCTAGAGAGCACTGCAGGGCCAAGGGCATCATCCTCTGACAACTCTCGGGAAGCTTTTCCACCTCTGTATAGCCCTTGGTGTTTACAGGAACAGGGACAAATATCTATGAAGGACATATCCTGGGTAAAAGGGTAAAGCAGCTGGACTCACCATTCCTACCTCGCCTGCCAATTCCTACCTGGGTACAGCCAACCCAGCTACACCAAGCTTTTCTGTCATTTGCTTTTTTAAAAAAGCCTTTAAACAGCAGCAGAGGCAGGAGGGAACATGGGGATCGCATGGCATTTCGAGACCTTTGTGTGTTTTGCTTAAAGAAAAGGACACGTGCACGTGTTCAGGCAGCACCAGAGAAGGATCTCTGCAGGGAACAAAGCACACACAGCACCAGGGAGTGAGCCAGGAGAGCTGAGGGAAGGATGCTGCCTGCAGAGACAGACCCAGCACCCACGGAAGCGTAGGAGGATCAGCACCTACTGGGGCCTTGAGAAAACAGATCCAAGGCACACATTGCATGTAGGCAAGAGAGATGCTGGAGGGTATTTTCTGTGGAGAGGGAGAAGGTTCTCACCCTCAAAGGTCAACTCATGAAGGTGTGAAAAGCCGGTGAGGGAAATGTGTAGCGCTGGGGCAGGAGTGGATGGAAGCTTCCCTGCACCCCAACAGCCCCATCATCACCTAAAGCACCTGCTCCAGGAGACCTGAGGCTGCTGCTGGGCACATTCCAGTGCAGCAATGTGGTTCTGGTGGTCCTGGTGTGAGCAGCTGAGGCAGGCAGTTCGGCCAGAGCCTGAGCATGCGGAGCTGGCACTGTCAGACAAAGGAATCCAAGCACTGAGAAGCCTTCCTCCTTTTTGCCCTAGACCTGCATTTCTTTCTTGTGGCTCAGCTCACCCTTCCACAGGGCTTTCCGAAATGTGGGATCTGCTCCCACTGGAGTAGGGGGAGAAGGGATTGGAAGCACCCCAGATCTCTTGGTAGCCAGGAGCCAGAGCACCCACGTACTGTGAACGGTCCGTGCACAGCCTGCTTCCCAGCAGCTGTGGAGCCTCATGAGTGCTGCACATGCGTGTGCACAGAGACAGGGGGTCTCTGCCAGCCCCAGCCAAGCCTGCAGGCAGTGGGAATTGAGACACTGCAAGCTTCCCGTTAGGCAGCTCAGCCCCTCTTCCCACGTGGGCTCTTCAGAGCATCACCCTTCCCTGCTTCCAGGGAGCACTGTCATCTCTCAGCAATGTCACCCACGCCCTCACACAAAGCCCGTTGTGTCTGCTGCAGCATGAGACCACCTCGACCCCTGGAGCCCCGTTCCCACCTCGCCATACACAGATAGGCACTGTGACACCGGGACCCCCAAATCTGTTTGGTGAGTGGGTGGGTGTGCAGGGGCTGCCTTCTCTTGCCCTATGTGAAGCTGCCAAAACCACAATTCAGAAGCCTGACCTGAATTTCACAAAGTCACCCGGGCCCCCCTGCGGCCCACCACTGGGCCAGGAGCCTTCTACCCTTGCAGGAAATCATTATGGGATGAGGGTGATGGGGAAACCGGGAGATTCAGTTCACACCAGCCCTCTGGCACAGAAACACCAGTGATGACCTGCCCCAGGGCTAACATAGGTGGCGAGTGGGGAACAGGGAGGGGTCGCAGCCTCCTGTCATTTCCTTGCCACCCCCTCCCTGGCAGCTGTCAGGCAGGAGGAACTTTTTCCTGCGTCCCTGACGTCTCCTTCGCTCCTTTGCCCAGCATTACTCCCAGAGCATCCCTCCCTCTTGGCGTGGTCCCCCATCCCCGGTGCCGGCGGGAGGGAACTCACATGTCAGATGCGGCCGCCTGGTACGGCTGGCTCCGGCAGAGAATGGAGTGTCCGCAGCCCTGGCCCATGGCTCCGCATGCTTCGGCAGCCCTCCCAGCCCCGCCGCCGCCGCGCCCGCTTCTCGGTGCCGGCTGGGAGCGGAGACTCCCGCCGCGCTCAGCTCGCTGCTGTCACCGAGCCCGATGCAGCGCGCCGGGGCGTGCGGGAGGGGAGGACGGAGCGGGGGCGACGCTGATTGACGGCGCTGCTGCGGCTCCGCGGGGCTGGGCGGGGGCCGGGCCGCTCCGCGGAGGGGCCGGAGGGGCCGCACCTGCCCCCGCCACCGCCCACCCCGGGCCGCGCCCGGCCTCGCCCGTGCGCCGCTCCGCGCCGGGGAGCAGCTGCCTTTGTCTCGGATTGTCCTCGGGTCCTGCCCTCGCCGTTCTCCCCGCGGGGCCAGCCGTCCCACCCGGCGCATCTGGCCCTGCTGGGACCGCAAGCCCCGTCTACCGTGTGTGCTGTTACTGCTCCGGTGGCATCGGCAGCAAAAAGCACCACTGGGCAGCACTGTTCCCACCTATCCCTGTCCCAGAGGTCCCAGAGGTGCCAGAGGTGCCAGAGGTACTGAGCAGCGCTGGTCCCACAGGTTCCTGTCCCGGAGGTAATGAGCTCTACTAGGCAACACTTGGACCACATTCGCGTTGCTTTCCAAAGGGCACTGAGCAGCACTGAGCAATGTATTTCCTCTTTTGTAAGGGAAATGGCCTCAAGTTTTTCAGGAGAGGTTTGGATTTGGTATACGGGTCAATTTCTTCCCCAATGCTGTTGTCAAATGCTGCAGGCACCATGTCTGAGGGGACTTAAAAGCCATGTAAATGTGATACTTGGGGACACGGTTTAGTGGTGGGCTTGGCAGTGCTGGGAAATGGTTGGATTCAGTGGTCTCAGAGGGCTTTTCCAAATCATGGTTCTGTGATTCTATAATATAGGACAGCACTGGACCACAAACAGGTCCCTGCTAGAGAGTGCACACCCTGTAAACCGTCCCAGCCACCATGGGTGGTCCCCAGCTTGAACCTGCTGCTCTCCTGTCCTGGGCCCCATGGGCTGGGGTCTGGCAGTGTGAGCTGTCAGCAGGGTGGGACAGTGTCAGAGAGTGGCTGGAGAAGGGTAAAAGCTGCTGCAGTGCCAGCACTGCCTGTGCTCTCCAGCCAAAGACCAAATGCATGGGAGCTACACTCCCGAGAGGAACCTTGGGGAAGGACACCCATCCTACACTGAATTCAGGTCAGAGGTTTCTGTGAAACCTCACACCTCCTGGCACAAGGGGAGGGAATAGAGAAGGAGCAACAGCAACCTGAGCTTTCAAAGATATTTAAGCATTTCAGCTTCTTCCAGTGCAAGCACTAGAGACAAAAAGGGAAGCTGCTAGGGACAGTGTCCTGGACAAAGACTGCGAGGAGATCATCCAGCTGATGAAGGTCTTGACTCAGGATCATAAAACCACTGAATGGTTTGGGTTGGAAGGGACATTTGAAGCTCCTGCAGTTCCACTCCACTGCCATGGGCAGGGACATTTTCCACTAGACCTGGTTTCTTCAAGCCCCATCCAGTCTGGTCTTGAATGCTTCCAGGGATGGAGCAGCCACTGCTTTTCTGGGCAACCTGTGCCAGGGTGCCACCACCCTCACAGCCAAGAATTTCTTCCCAGTATCCTATCTAACCCTACTGTCTGTCAGACTAAAGCCATCCCCATGGTCCTGTCACTCCAGGCCATTGTCCAACATCCCTCTTCAGCTCGCTTGGAGCTCTCTTAGGCAATGGAAGGGGCTCTAATGCTTCCCCAGAACCTTCTCTTCTTCAGGCTTAACAGTCCCAACTCTCTCAGCCATAGGAGGGATGCCCATAGCATGTGGTGTGTTCCAGTCCTCAGAGCATCTCCACAGCATCCTCTGGACTCCCTCCATCAGCTTCATGTCCTTCTGATGCTGGGGTCCCAGAGCTGGAAGCAGCACTGCAGGAGAGGTCTCACCAGAGCAGAGCAGAGCAGAACAGAAGAATCCCTTCCTTACCTGCTGCCCACACTCCTGGGGATCAGCCCAGGACACAGGGGATGTCTGGGCTGTCAGTGCACATGGCCAGGGCATCCTGAGCATCTGTCGAGTCTTTCTCCCCAGAGCTGCTCTCAATCCATTCTCCACCCATTCTGTGCTTGTGCTTGGGAATACTCCAACCCAGGTGCAAGGCCTTGACTTAACCTTGTTGAATTTCATGAGGCTGGCACAATATCCCCTCTTCAGCCTGTCCAGGTCCCCCTCAATTCCATCCCTTCCCGACAGCATGGTGATCACACAGCAAAGCTTGGTGTTGCCAGTAAACATGCCAGGGTACCTGGAATCCCACTGCCTGTGCCTCTAACAAAGATCCATGTCTTTGCCTGCTCTTTCCCTCACCCTCAGCATCTCTGGGCCACTGGCAGCAAGGAGCCATGGAGCCTGTTCTGAGCCAGCACAGCCACACAGGTGAATCTAGGAGCATGTCTGGGCTCTGCAAGCTCCACTTGCATCCTCTGCACTCTCTTCCCATGCTGTGTGCTGCACCACAGGCCCAGCCCACACTCCCAAACTGAGAACTTGGCTTTGTGTATTGAGATTTTGCACCAAAAAGAGCTGTTTAGGTTGCCCTTCAGTAGCCTTGCAGACCTTCATCTCTCCAGCATCATTTATGGGGAGAAGGGAGGAATGTGCTTTAAAGTCATTGTGGATGGGCTGCTGCTTCCGTACCCCATTATGAATCCACCAGCTGGGATGTTAGAGCAGCAACAGATATTAAGGGATTAGCACTCAAATCACATCAGTTCCTGTCAAATTCACCAGGATTAATATCCCCATGATCTACACATATAGGTAGTGGATTGTATCAGTTACACAGGATCCTCTCACTTCGTTATCTGCAAGGGGAAACTGGGGCCCAGACCTGCAATTACTTGCCCAAATTTTCCCCCAAGAGCTGAGAGCAGAGCCAGGACTAATTTGAGATTATTTTAAGAACCATCACTTTAATCTAATCCCTATTTCCACCCTGAGCCTCAGATTTAATGACTTAGGTTTTCATCATCTGGCTGAGCTCATATCCTGCACTCCTTTAGGGGGGGAACCTGCTGTGGGGCACCATGGGGTGCCCTGAGGACTGGGAGCCATTCCAGCACTCATTCATCTTCTCCCACCAAAGGGCTGGTGGCCAAGTTTGTCCCAACACTGCAGTGGCAGTAGTGGATGGTGGGAGTAGGGTGGCTGCCATGTATGGGCCATCCCACACCCTGCTAAGCCCCATCATCTTGTAACCTACAAGGAGTCCTCTCCTTTCCAGAAAAGCTGGTTCCCATGCTTGTTTATCCCAGCCTCTCTTATTCCCCAAGAGATATTTTTGTCTTGCAGTGGTCCCCAGACAGAAGCAGCTGAGAAGATCAGAGCAGATTTGGGTGCAAAGATCACCAGAAGGAACCGTCCATCTCCAGATGCCCGGCAAGGACCATCATGTCTGTATATTAGCATGGAATCATGGAATTTGTGTGGGAAAAGCCGTTTGAGACCATCAAGTCCAAGCATTCCCCCACCACTGACAAGCCCTCCACCACACTATGGACCCAAGTGCCACATCCACGTGTATCCCCACCATCCCACACGCCCCAAACCCCCTGGGACTCCTTCCATGTGGCCAGTGCGATGCCTAGCTCTCTCCCTTCTTATTCCCCTCTCCAAATGTCATTCCTGGTATTTAAGAGACATGTTTTTCTCAGCTCCACATCTGTCTGTACTATTTTCTCCTCAAGAGAAAACTCTGCCCCATATCCAAGAAGCTTCTTAGAGTCCTTCTGCAAATGGCAGCACAGTGTGTGAAGTCCCTGGAGTGTCACAGAGGCTAAGAATCGGAAAAACCCTCCTGCAATATTTTGGTGTGTTTAATTAAAAATGCTCGGTTTGAGGTTGATTTTGGAGTTTTTTGGGTTTTTTAAATAAATGCCTGTTAATTCTTGCTTGTAAGCACACAAGGCATTTCTGGGTGGGCATTGCTGCGTGGATATTGCCGGGTGGGCATCACTGGATGGGCATTGCTGGGTGGGCATCTCTGGGTAGCCCCCTCCACCCTGTGGGGAGGAGTGTGCCTGGTGGAGGTGTGCTGTCTGTGGTGACCCATCCCCTCCCTGTAATGTTGCCTGTCTAGCAGGGTTGCTATAGAGCATGGACATTCCTGGTCCAATCTCCTGCTACAGAGCCAGCCAAACCAGGGCTTCATTGATCCAGCTCACAGGAGTGATGCCCCAGTGATGGCCACTGAGATCCTCCAGGAAATTTTCTCCAGGTGCACCTGAGAGGGGCACCTTAGCCTGACCTGGCTGGAGGGAGAGGGTCCTGGGAGACAGGACAACAGTCAGAGTGTCTCCTACAAACCTCTCTTGTTTCTCTTTGCTGGAGCTGCTGGGGATCCTGCACTGGGCACCAACATGGGCTGCATGTCTTTATTTACTGCTGGGAGAGCGAAGTGATGCCAGTGTTCCGTAGGCAGTGTTCCATCTCCGTGCTCTCATGCCGGTATTTGTGGCGTGAATACGAAACGAGCCTTGCTTTGCTTTCTGCTGATACTCCTCAGCAGCATGATTGAATTCTGTGGGCTCTGAATAGGCAGGCTTTGTCCTCGAGCACGTATTGTGCAGGATACCAATTCCAGCGCTAATGGAGATGTATTTGCTGATACAAAGCAATTTGCACCTTCAATACTTTCCCTACAAATGGGCTCTACACCACACTCAGAGCTGTGAGCTCTCTTTCTGTGCATGCAAGGACACACTTCCCTTCCTCTGAAGACACCCAGTCCAGCTTCCTGGGATGGTCTGAGCCGTGGTGCACTTTCCTACTTTGAATCATGGAATCACAGAATCATTAAGGTTGGAAAAGCCCTCAAAGACCACCAAGTCCAACAGTTCCCCACCACTGCCAAGCCCACCACTGAAATACATCCACAAGTGCCACATCTACATATCTGTCTAATCCCTCCTGGTCCTGTCACGTACATAGGCATATCCATGAGAAAGTTCAATTTCAGCAAGTTTTGGGGATTTTTTTTTTCCCTTTCTGATTTTTCCACCATTTTCCCTCATAAACCTGAGTAGTCTTTCAGGCAGGGAAGAAAATAGCAAAACAGAGAAAAGCTTTTCCATTTCCATTGACATTTATCCTGGGAACAGATAAAGAACAGGAAAAAAACACACAGAGGAACCTGGAGCCTTGTTTTTATTGCAACGTCGGTACAAGATGTTCTCAATGAAAAAAAAAAAAGGAAATAAATTCACAGTGAACCAGAAAAATATTCCCTGTGTCCACAGGTCCAACAGCTCACTGGTGATTGGGGCAGAACAGAGAGAAACACCCTATGTGTATTTTGGGGTAGGGATGGGTGTCCCAGGGAGCTGTTTGGGGCCCGTTGAGGTGCAACATATCCACTACATCCCACACTGGGGCAATGCTCCCACCAGTGCCAGCCCATCCCATGGAACCATCCAGGTCTGGTGCTACTGGCTAGGAAGGTGCTGGAGCTGGGATGCAGCTTCTGAACATCACAGGAAGGAGCTTGGGTAGCCTGAGGAGGCAAAGGCTTTCCTTGGCTTTGGAAATGGGATTTGGAGAGGGAAAGGGAAAGAAGAGGAAAAGGAAGGATGGTGAAGGGAAAAGAAGGGAAAAGGGAGGGAAAAAGGGAAAAGGGGGAGGGAGAAGGGGGGGAAGGGCAAAGAAAGGGAAAAAAGGTGAAGGGGAGAGGGGCAAGGGAAAAGGAAAGAGGAAGAGGAAAGAAAAGAGGAAACAGAAGGGAAAAGGGAGAAGGAAGAGGAATAGATCTGAGTCAGCCACCTTCTCCAGGGTTGTTTCACACCATCATAAGCTGGTCTCAGCAGCCCCCCCAGCCTATGGCCCCCCCATGCACAGCTCCCTCAGCCTGCAGGCCCCTGGGATTGACAGGGCAGCGGGAGGGCAGCTGGTGCCAGCTCCTGCAGCCCCATCCAGCACGTGCCACTGAAGCTGCCCTCCAGCCTCTGCCAGTGTCCCCTGCCTGGTCACATCTGTCAGCTGGGTGCGGGAGGGGACAGGGACCCGCTGGCTCTATCACACTCAGGACATCATGCAGGTGACCTTCCCCAGTGCTGAGCCAGGAGAATGAGATGCTCATGGGGGGACACTCTGCCCACAGTTTCCAACCTCACTCTTCATTGCACCTCAAATTTTTCCATCCTCCCATAGTACGATGTGTCCCTGAGCCCAAAGTATGGGAAAATATCCCTGTGGTGCCATTCTCCAGGTGGCAGCTTCCGTGCCTGGGCTATGCCAGGGGGCACACTCGGCACACAGGCGGTGGGAAACAGGGATTTAAGTAGGGCTGCAGGATCAGACCCTGGTCCTGGGAACTGTCAGGAGTCATAAGGATGCTCCCAGGGCTCTACCAGGTACCACAGCCCAGGTACCATCCCCATAGTCCTCCCCCATACTAAGGATCCAGACCTGACCCCCTCCACTGATTCCTCATTCCAAAGATGCTCAAGGTTTTGGAGATCCTTGTTGCCAACCCTGAGCCCTTCCCAGCCCTCACATTGCTGCCTGTGGAAGCGCACATGGGGGCACCAAGGCATCCAGTCCCAGGGGTGCAGACTGAGCCCAGAAGTCCCAAATCCCTTCCTCCCCCTTCCCATCACCCAGAGGCAGGGGTCTACCCCTGCTTTGGAGATGATAGGAGGAGTGGAGGGGCTTTTCCTTTGCACCCAACACTCCCATGCCCCCAGGTTGGGTGGCAGATGAGGTGGGAGACAGGGGACAGGGCAGGAACCCAGCAGCCTTGATGACACAGGAAGAGCAGGATGGAGCTCCTTGTTCCTGGGAAGAGATGTCCCAGTGTTCTGCCTTCCAACAGCGCTGGGGCAGATGAGAAGTTTCCCTGCACCTTCAGTAGGGGTCAGGATCAATCATTGTCCCCCTGTCACGGCCCATGGGTGCAGCCAGAAGGGGAAATGGGGGCCCCATGGAGAGAGGCTGCCTTTGAGATGGTCCTTCAGGGGCATGGAAGGGATCCATGCGAGCACTGACCATCATGAGAACTCTCCAGCTCCTGCACATTATCCCTCCAAATCTAGCAGCATCCTCCCCAAGGGATAGCACAAGGATTCAAAAGATTCTTCCCAAAGGTTTCCCCACCACCTGTCTCAAACCACGGCTGGTGAGAGGAAAAGGGAAACCTCAGCTCCTCCAGGTGGTGATAGCATGTCCTCTGGATGACAGCCCTGCTCCCCATCATGCTCCAGGGCTCCTTGGGGTGGGGAGAAGCAGTGATGAGGTGTCCAGAGGTAAAGGGGGAACTCAGTGCTCCTCTCAGGAGCAGAAGGGCCTTGAGGCATCCATCCCCGCCACGATGGGGTCTCAGCTCTGCTCCCGACCTGCACAGGGGGTTCTGCAAGGACACCCCATTGCCACCGTGCCTCCAATGTCAGCCTCTAGTCCCTTGAGCATCCCACCAGGTGGGTACCAATCCTCAGGGTGTGGCCTTCAAGGGCAGCACCTCATGGCGGGGCTGAGGACAGTGGTGTTGGCTCAACACCAGCAGCATCAGGCGCCGCCAGTGCAGCACAAAGGTCCGTGGCCGGGGGGACTGCGGGGACACGCTGCGAGGCACATGGGGCTGGCACGCTGCTGCCCCGGCTGCTGGCTGCCAGGTAGCCATGGAAACCTCCCGGCGGGATGCTGCACCGATAAATAGCCAATTTGAAGTGATTCTTCTCAAAGAGCTTTTTTTCCCTGTGTTTTTTTTTTTTTTAATATAAAATGTCTCAGGGATTTTTTAGATCTACCTTTGCTTATTTTATTGTTTCCCTTTATTTTATTATTTTTCTTTATTTTGTCATTTGTTTTGGCTTTGGTTGGGGTTTTGTTGTTGTCGTTGTTGTTTTTTTTTCTTAATTATTTTTTCCTTTGATTCAAGACCTGGCCTCCATGAACACTCAAGACAGAGGTTTGCCATCTCCCTTGTCTTCAACAAGCCAAAGCTCATTGCTGTTTCAGTGGCAGCCCACATGGAAGCGGGGTGACATCATTCAGGACCACATGTCCATGGAGCTGCTGCTCACCTGGGTACGTGTTTAGGTGGGATAAACACACATGTGTGCACCTGGGCATGTCTGCGTGTGTTTGGATGCGTGGTCATGCATGGGATTGCAGATCCAGGCACGCCATGCCAGTGAAAGCATCCGGCATATTCACACACACATCTGGAGTCACAGCCCAGAATGGGCTCCTTGGGAATCTCCCAGCAGCTGGAACAAGGGCAAACTGAGATTTTGGAGTCCGGTGAACCAGACAGGTGTTATCCATGAGCTGATGGGCAGAGCTGTGCCTGCTCCTCTGCAGCTGCACCCATGCCTGGTGCATTTGGGTGCAGGGCTGGGTAGGGGATGGGTGCCCAGCCTGCAGGACATGTGGCACATCCATGTAACTGCTTGGAGCACTGTGGTCATTAGCCATGGGATCATTAGCCAAAAGATTGATTCCATAAGGATTTCACTGCCTTAACCTGCAGAACCTGCTGGAGTCTGTAGCTCAGGGAGCAGCTCTGAGCCTTCACTTAGGGAAGGATGCCCCAGGGAGGCTCCAGAGATGCTTCAGATCCCTTCTGTGATGCTTCTACAGCCCACAGGGACACTGAGTCCCCCCACCATCCCTGAAAAACTCATCCCTCTTTATCCCCACCCCTAGAAGTCTTGGAGCACAAAGGGGAGCAGGGCGGTCACCCAGGGGACACGCAGCAGCCGGGATGCTGACAACTCAGCAATTATATGTATCTGCCTGTCCCACATTGCACACATCTCCGTAGGGATCCTGGCTCCAGGGGATCCTAGCTGGGCTCTGTGCCCAGCCCTGGACAGGGATGCATCAGGAATATCTCTGGGCTGACAACCCAGAAGCATTGCTGTTTCCATGTTAATAAAGAGATTGAAAGCTCTGTTATTTTTAAATAAATGCAAATTAACATCTACTTAATGGAGAAAGACAAACCCAGATCCTCATCTGAGCCAGTGCTGTGACAGTGATGGATAAACAGCCACCAGCCAGAGCATCCTTGTTCAGGTGCCAGACCCACATGCTCTGGGATGCAATGGCACCACTGGCCTCTGCTGGGAAGAAGGTTGTCAGCTGGCTGTGCTCACTGGTCTCTGTGCCCACTGGGAAGGTTCCCCTGACAGGGAAAATCCCAGTCTGGCTCCCATCTCTGCCACCCATCACCACCTTGCTTTAGCCATGTCTTCTTGACCAGCTCTGGCCATGCAAAGCCAAGGGCAAACATCCCTTCCTAAACACCTTCTCCATTCTCCCAAGACACCCAGCTCCCAACATCTATCACCTGCAATGTGTCATTGAGTTCCTGGCACTGCCAGCACCCCACTGGAGTTGGGAGAGGCAGATCCCCCACCCCATGGAGTCCTCCTAGGCACAACCCACCTCTGCAGCCTTTCCTCCCCCCATACCAGCCCAACATTTACCTAGCTATTTAAATTTCCTTCCTTTTTCTTATTAAGCCTACTGGCGAGAGGACGATTGCCAGGGAGGAAGTTGGGAGTGGACAGAACAGGGGGAGGGGGGAGAGCACTGTGAAGGATAAAAAGCTTCAAGCAAGCTGGGCCTTTCCTCTGCCCCTTCACTTTCTGCTTTTAAAACCCTCCCATGGGCTCTTCTCTCCCTTCCCCAACATGCAGAGACCTTTTCCATCACTGGGCCAGGCTGAAAGTGGAATGGAGCAAGGGGAGGGGGGTTCCTGTGTCAGTTTGGGGAGCGGTAGATTTCCTCAAATCCTTCCCCAGCCTGATCCTATTTTCTGGATGGGTAAACTGATAGCTGAGGGGTGAGGTGGACCCCTTGGGAGCATCCTGAGTGTGTTGGCAGCCACATGCTCTGATAAAAAAAGCATAGATGGAGAAAAGGCAGGAGGCAAGGAAAAGGGAAAGATGATGGGAAAAAGGCTGGAAAAAGCCAGTGACAGTTTAATGGGGCTGTTGATGAAATAATGACTAGTTTAAAGTCTCCTGGAGTGTGGCTGCTCTGTAATAACCCAGGACCTGATAATCTGCTGAGTTCATTACTGAGGGGGGAGGGGGAGTGCAGGGGTAGGAGCCATTCAGTGGGACACAGCTGCTGTGGGTGTGGGATGCAGAGAACCCCTGGAGACAATCTGTACTGGTGCCATGGGGTGACTGTGGAATTATGCCAGGCTGTCCAGCCACCACCTGGCTCCTCCTCAGGGTACCAGAGATGAGGACCGTGAATGTGGGGTGTCCCCACCACAAGACACAATACCCAGGAATGGCAGCACTCAGGGCAGGCAGCACCTCAGGAATGGCAGCACTCAGGAACGGCAGCATCGTCCTTGGTGGCACCATGACCATGAATGACTCAAGTCTGGCATTCAACTAATCTGCATGTCTGGTGCACAAGGTCACCGATGCTACCACCACCACCAGCCATGGGCAAGGACAGTGCCAAGGGCTCCAGCACTCCAGGAGAGGCTGTGGGTCTCAGCCAGGTCCCAGCTGAGTCCCAGCCTGTGCTTATGAAGAAGCCAGAAGACACCCTCACACGCCCAACCCCCACCAATGTCAGTTTATTAAGTTGTTTGTAAATGTCTCTGCAATTAATCACTTGCCGATGTGCGGAGTCACATGGCACTCGCCTCCGCAGTACTATGAATAGTGAGAGCTGGAGAGAGGCCTGATCCATCCTGCTCTGGAGTGACGGGCTCCAGGATGGATCCATCTCTCCACAGGGCAACACTCTACCAGCTCAGTGCAGCAGTGCTGCTGCAGAGTGTCCTGGCCCCTCCTGTCTTCACTGGGCTCGAGGACATCATGGCAGGAGATCCCCAGTTATCATCACTGCATCCTGGCCACCCTCAGATGGGCTGTCAGGAGCTCACTGCCCATCTCTTCTCCCAGAAAACAGTATGAAGGTGAGGGGAACCCCAAACCTCATGCTTATGGGATCCAGGGGTTCCCAGCACCACAACTGCATCCCTCCTGCCCACTCCCAGTTTCCTTTAAGCGGGCCACCAGCAGCTCCCTATTGACCCCTTCCCCAAAAAATGTGGCTAGAGATGAAGGGAACCCCAAATCTCATGTTCATGGGATCCAGAAGGGCCCCCAACATCCCCCTGCTGCCCCCACACTCCACCCCTGGTCTGTTGAGGGGTGCAGGGAGGACAGACCCAGCCTTGGCTGGAAGCTTGGCTAGTTGGAAGATGCAAAGAGTTTGTTCAGCTCCTGGAGCAGGGCAAGAAGAAGAGGTTGGATGTCCTAGTGGTGAAAGACTGGGAAGGAGGGACAGTTGCATGGCAAGAGAGACAGGTAGGCTGCTGAAGGAGGGAGTGGATTGAGGGAATGGTGGTGATGCAGGGGAGAGATAGAGGTGGGGAAGGAGGTAGGGAGAAAGGGATGGATGGAGGGAAGGATGGAAGGATGGATGGATGGATGGA
>VYZP01017327.1:0-55657 GCA_013400635.1 Hypocryptadius cinnamomeus | reverse complement strand
TTTTTTTTTGTAGCCTCTCCTTTTTTATTTTTTTCGTTCCAATACTGGTTGCTTCTGCATATGATTCAGACTAAATTTTCCTTTTTCTCCTTCAAGGGTTGAATCAAGATATTTAGGCCAGCAAAAGAGACCTGTATTCCTTCCCTGCATTCCTTCCCTGCCACCCTGTCTTTGAGTCCCCACATTTCAGAACCATTTTGCAAGAGTGAATAGAGTCAGATAAGCAGTGGAACAGATTTACAAGTCTCCTGTTTCCTTTTCCCTCACTCACAGACTGTTCCATTAAATCAGGTGCAGACCTAGCTTGAAATTAAAGGACTGTGTCACCACAAGAGAAAATGGATATAAATAAATCTACCTCTTGCTAATTTTCTTTGTTGGTTTTGTGAACCAGTTGTTCCAGGTGACATGAGAATGAAGATACTGACAGCTGTGAAGCAGTCATGAGGTAAGAGTCCAAATGCTGCAGTGGGTTTTGTAAAAGCCAACTGATGGACTTTCTCTGCAGTGGAAACACATGGGAGCCACATCCATGAAAGGGGCCATCCATCTCAGGCCTGTGTCATATACCAGGGGTTTAATCAGGCTTAAAAAATGCAGTAGAAAACAGAGATGCAGTGAGGACTAATCACCTTGACCTTGCTTTTCAAAATGGTGCTAGTGAGTACTAGTGAACACACTTCCTTCTGTGTCCTAGTGCACCACAGTGAGATTTATTAAAACAAGGGGGGCTTGTTAGTTAACATAAGAATATTGAAAAAAACACCCTCCATTGGTCTTCCCAACAGGCATGGAGTCAGAATCGCTGCTCTCCATGTAGATGTGTAAGTCAGACACACACATTACTGCAGACCCTCAGCAGCCTGGTAGCAGAGCTCAGCTATCCCCACTTCCTGCACTCAGCCACATTTACGTGGCTGCCTCTGGTCCACTTCAATGCACAGCCATGCAGCCGAGCTGGAAATACCCCTGTGTCACAGCACACCCACAGCTGTCTGGCTGTCCCTGCTCCTGCAGGAGCTGGCTGTGTGCCTCCGGTTGCCAGGATCGTGGAGCCTGCGGGAGCTGCGCCGCTCATGAACACTAGGTAGCTCCGTGGGATTTCCAAACTCCAGACAGATCTGTCGTAACTCTTTTGATAAATAGGTTTGCCCTTTCAATAATTAAATATTTGAAACTATACAGGGCAACATCAGCGTGCTGGAGTCATACTTTTGTCCCACAGGGCAACACTGTGGGTGACTCCACATATCTCGAGGTACATACAGATACGAGATAAGAGGAGCAGTAGAGCTGTTGGGTGCACGTGCTGATTTGCAGTGAAACTCATACTTGAGCTCTTCAAGATCTGCCCTCTTCATTCAGACTCCTCTATGAAAATAACTCACCTAACACAGTCAGTGCTTGCTGTGGAGTCTCCCATGAAGGTAAATCCTGCTGATTAGTCTCATCCTCAGGCGCAGCAGAAACAGCAGTATCCCAGTGCTGCTGCAGTGAGTGGTGCTTCACAAAGTGGGCACTTAGACACATGCCTTCATTTGTCCTCTGGAGAGAGGAGTTGCTTGTAGCATTAAAAACATTCTGTATAATAAAAGTTCTGTCTTCCACCGACCATGAGCCTTGTTGTGATGTTTGCATTGTCCTTATGATGATCATTAGTGGGAGGCTGGGCAGGGATGTGAAGTGCACTTAGAACTGAGCATAATCTGGTCTGTTTACATCAGTGCTTGCACAGAAGAGTTCAAACAGCAAGCAGGGCAGATGCTTCTTAGGAGCCTCATCTCTGTGCTAAGGCTCTGGTTTCCAGGAAGCAATTTCTCCCTCAAGAATTATTTAATCAGAGAAAAATCTTCCGGTACTTACTGACACAACTGCTGCTGTATAGAACTTGTATTACAAAAAAAGGAACCACAACATGGAATGGCTCTGAAAGCTGAATGTTTTTCTGAAGCTACAGGAGAAAGGCTGTGGAAGATTGTACATAGCAGTGCCACCTGCTATGCAAAATAACTTTCAAAGGTCAAACCTTTGACACTTAATCAGGTACAAAAGGCATTTATTGTAGCAATTTTACCCGCAAGGTATTATTCATTAAATGCATTTCTCATCTATTTCCTATGTTCAGAAAATGTGTTCTAGGCAGTCTGCAAGCTCTGCTATTGCAGGCCATTTCTGTGTGGCTGTGGAAAGAAATAAATTGGTACAATAAAAAAAAAAAAAGAAGAAAAGAATAGTGTCTATGCTCCACTTACAAGAAGGTGCATGTTAATTTGATTTGCTTCATGTGGATTTAATCAATGTAAATATAGATGGAGGAAGAGTGTCAGTGGGAGTAATGGGTCGTTTTTATTTCTCTTTCATTGCTTGACCTGATGAATCGATCTACCCCGTTGCTAGGAAAATCAGAATCATGCTGACATGAGCATCTGTCCTATGTAGACAGGAGAGAGTTTATGTTGTAATCTAGCGCTTAAAATTCACAAACTTTCCACAAGTGGCTGATGCTTCACACAGCTCCTTACATGGGTGAAAACAATGGTGTGGCGGAAGAGATGGGGTTCCCTCGCGTTCTTCTGTAGGGGCTTTTGAGATCCCGAGAAAGGCAAGAAGCTCCGGCCCGAGGAGAAGGGCGGGGGGCGGAAGACGTCTGCCGGCTATCGGCGACCCCTTCCCACGAGTGTGGGCACCTGCGGGGGGGTGACAAGCACGAAGAGCCGGGCCGGGGATCCCTGGGGACCGCGTGCAGGACAAGCGGAGCCCCGGGCCGCCGCCGCGGGATGGAGCGCGGCACCAGGGCTGCGCCGGGGCCAGGACCGCGGGAGCCCCGCGCATCCCCGGCGGCGAACACCAACACCCACCCCACCGCCCGGGCCGGCCCCTGTCCGCGCCCCTGCCCGTGCTCTCCCCCTCCCCGAGGCGGACAGTGGCCGTCCCTCCCTGGGGACCCTGCGCTGCTGCGGAGCCGGTGCCAGGTGCGGCGGGGCCGCCCCAGGACTACACGTCCCGGCGTGCCCGGCCCGGCGGGGCCGGCGCCTGCGCGGGGCTGCGGGGCCGCTCCGCGGTGCCACACCCCCGGGGGAGGGAGGCAGGAGCGCCCGAGCCCTCAAACCACCGGGGGAGCCGGCGGGGCGGAGGATGGAGTAGCGGGGCGCGGCGGAGCAGGCAGTGCGGGGAGCGCCGCCTCCGCCCGGGGAGCGCGGGGGAGCGGGCGGGCAGGCGGGGATGATGCGCGGGGGGACAGCGCGCTAGGGGCAGGAGGCGGGTGGTCGCCCGGAGACTCCGCACCTCGGAGTGACGTCCTGCTGCAGTGCCGCTGCCTGCGCTGCCCGAGCTCGTCAATGGAGCTGGAAAACATCGTTGCCAACACCGTTTTGCTGAAAGCCAGGGAAGGTGAGAGAGCGGCGGGAGGGGAGAGGGGGCTGGAGCATCCTTGTCGCAGTCGCCCCTCCGCGGAGCGATGCCCGCGGGATGCGGGCGGGCACCGGTGGGGATGCGCGCCGGTCCCGCCGGCGGCGGCTGTCGGGGTGCCATGTGGCTGTGCCGGCGTTGGAGACGGCTTGTTTGAGACGGAGCCCCGGTGAAAAGAAAAATACCGCTGTTTTTCCCTGTGCGCGGGGGTTTGGGAAAGGAAGTGAATGAGATTGCAGAGATTACAATATTCACCCATCTCTTCCTTCCCCCTTCCCGCCTCCCCCCCCTAAAATCTGGTCCCACAGATTGTGCTATTTCAGCGTCTATTGTTAAAGGTCAGCTGCAGATGCATTCATTCAAAAGGGCTTAGCAAATCTGCAAATAGCTTTCCGCGCCGTGTGGTGAGACCGGCAGGATCGTATCGCTTCCCCGTACAGTCATTGCCTTATTCGGCGTTATTAGGTGAGATCATGTTGCTGCAAACATGCCCATTGTTGAGAGCGTGTTTGTCCCCAGCCGGAGCCGGACGGAGGGGCTGGGGGCTCAGCCCCCGCCCGCGGGTGGCGCGGGGGTCTCCGAGCGGGGGCTGTGCCCCGCGGCCGCCGCCGCGCTCGGGCAGCGGGGATGCTCCGGGCGATGCCGGAGCCGCCGGCGCGGAGCCGCCGCCGCTCGGCGCCCTGCAAAGACGCTCGGCTGCCGGCTGCGCCGGGGCTCCGGGCAGCATCCCCGTCCCGACCCCGAGGGCTGGCAGAGCCGAACCCCGACAGCCACCGGTGGATCGGGCTCCCGGGGCTTTCTTTCCCCCCGTCGGGAGCGGACGCGGTTTCCTCTCCCCGCGCGGGCGGAAATCCTCCCGCAGCTGCGGGGCGCGGAGCCGGGCGCTGGGCACGGCGGGGCTCGGGGCTCCCCGCGGAGCCCCGTCCGCCCGGGAGCATCCCTCCGGCTGGAGCGGGAGCGCCACGCACAAGCAACACGTATTACGGCTGCGGCATCGCTGCCAAGACGCGATCGCCTTCTGTCCGCTCCAACCCATTTTTATGTTTGTGTTTATTTACTTGCTTGCTGCTTAAAATAAGGCATTTTTCCAAGCCCTTGGTCAGAGTTTCTGCCCTGAAAGCACTTGCTGGACCAGGCGTTTTTAGGTGCGGTGCAACCTGCAGCCTGTTCTGCACTGTCCGCCGGAGCGCTGGAGCTGCCTGCGAGCGAGGCTGGGCACCGCTTGGGTGGGCTTCAGCTCCGGCCACTCTGAAGCTGTGGAACTACCAGAAAAGCAGTGTTCATTTTGTAAGAGACATCATTCAAATAGTCCGCCCCTGGAGCGATCCTTTTGCTGGGAAAATAACTCAAATTGTAAAATAGTGTTTATATAACTCACAGGCTGTTGAACTTTTGAGGCTTAGCTAAAGAGTAAAGTCCTGAGATCCTCCCAAAAAAGCTCTACAAATAATAAGGGCAAAGGTGTTCAGCAGAACAGTGGATTATAACTTTTTGACTTCTGATGGAGATATTTTATTTTCTGTTGTAATTTTTAATGTTGTTTAGGATGCAGTTGTTGCTACCAGTCCTACAATGCCGGTTTAGATTTCAGTAGACTTTAGGAATACTTTAAAGGACTGGTATTAATTACAGTTATTGTGTGTTGTTTACAGAGAGCTGATATTTTGCAAGTAATTTTAAATGTGCCGCTCAGTTTTATGGTCCTTTTCTACCATTCTCAGGAAGATGCTTGCAGTCATGTTGCTTTATTGTGTTAGAGTTTCATTGAAGAAGCTGTTAGCTATAATCCAAATGGCAAAAATTTATCAAAATTTCCTCCAAACTACATTCCAAGTGTTCTTTAAACTGTGTATGAACCTCCAACAACATTTTTGGAGGCCTGGTGCTAATTTATTTTAAAGCTTTTTTTTTTTTGGAGGGAATATGAAATTTTTTTAAAGGAAGAACAAGGGCAAATTATGTACCTGGCAGCAGAGCCACAAGTATTATTGCTGTACGAGATAGGTTGCCACACTTTAGTTATTGTTGCAAGCTGCTATGAGTAAAGTTGTTTTAAAATTTGCAGTGAGTAATGTAGGTGTCTTTCATTGCAGATGAAGAAGGCAGGCAACATATGTAAGAGCAAGAGCAAAAGCAAGTTAATATATTGAAGATCATGGTATCTAAAAATAAGTTTGTTCCAGGTTCTGCAGACTCCATCAACAGATTTAGCTGGGTGAATGTGTAGCCAAAGCCAAGTATGTGCCTGTGTGTTTCCACTTGTGGAGTCAAAATCAAAAGCTGTATTAGCTCAATCACATGCTGGTTGGTGCCTGCAATGTGGTCCCTAATGATAGAAGAAGAAAAATGATGGAACCACTCTGCAAATGTTTGTAAAGGCAGAAGTTTTGTCAGAATTGCAAGGGGAACACAAACCTACTCTCAACAGCAAAGGGAATGTCAAGGAGGGATTTAGGTAGAGCTGCACTGTGAAATCCAACAGTGAGGATGTTTGAGGGAGTCAGAGGTAGGGCTGAGTGGCCACCACAAATGTTTTATAGCAAATATTGGTTTAAATTTTGCAACTCTTTTGCTCTGGCCTTGGTAGCTTTTTTTTTTTTTTTTTTTTCCCCCCTCCCTGTAGTCCCTTGTCTAAATTCCTTCACCCCTGATGTAAAATGAGCTTTTTAGCTGAAATACCAGGGGGCAAGTTTTATAACTGCTACACAAATACTTACACTTAAATCCTGATGATCACACCCAGAATTAACTGATGCCATGTGATACATGAGTAATCTTATTAGAGCAACAAAAAGAGCAAATGTGGTTCACATACAAAAATGCATTTCAGTGAATAATTTTGAGCAGAGAATCAATTTCAGGAAATTTTAATATTTTTGCAGAATATGAAGGCTTTGACACAAAATTACACATAAGTTACTTGTTATACTCAGAAGTCTGTCAGTTTGAACATGTAAGAATGGAGATTTACTGCATTTGAAAGTCCATTCATTATTTATTAGGAGTAAATTTATGCTTTTTCCTCAACTGTAATTTCTCATTTCTTGAATGCAAAGTCCCATTTCACAAATCACTAATCCCTTTTCAGACTGAACAGAAAATACATCTGGTTTAATTATAGGAACCAAATAGGTATTTGGGAGCTATCTAGTATTGCCTGGGGGGAAGAATAAGGTAAGAAGGGAAGGCAAGAAAGATGAGAGTCATAAAAAGAAAATCAAAACAATAACAATTGCAGTCATTTTGGGTTGAGTAAGAACCCCAGATTATGAGGTGGTAAAACATTTATCTGGATCTTCATGGCATCATAGAATGGTTGGGTTGGAAGGCACCAACCCAAAGATCATCCAGTGCCACCCCCTGCCATGGTCAGGGACACCTTCCCCTGTCCCAGGCTGCTCCAAACCCTGTCCAACCTGGCTTTGGACACTTCCAGGGATTGGGATCCACAGCTTCTCTGGGCACCCTGTGCCAGGGCCTGCCCACCCTCCCAGGGAACAATTCCTTCCCAATATCCCATCTAACCCTGCCCTCTGGCAGTCTAAAGCCATTTCAGTGACCTTTCTTTCCATCAGCCTTCGTGTTCCTGAGTCTCAGCAGTGGTGGCTGAGGCACAGAACCACCCAGCCAGGAGCACTGGAGATCCACCAGCTGCCAGCAGCCAGGCCAGGCTGGGCAGGGAGTCCCAGGTCACCTTCCAAATTTGTGCATGTTTGACAGAGGGCATCATCAGAAACAAGGAGCCAGGAGAGACCAAGAACTGAGCCTCCCATGGTCTCAGAGGAACTTTAGCAATCCTAATCCAGAATCTCAATTGTATCCACAGAGTCTTGAATCTACCCCTGCCTGTCAAAAGCAATAAACTGATAAAAGACAAGTCTTTCAAAGAGGCTGATAATTAAACTACAGTGTTTGTAATAAAAATAAACAGTATGGTCTGAAAAGCATGACCAAGGCATGGTGATTACCTGAATACTTTTCCTCATGAACTGTTCCTTCCCAGCCATAAGATCAGCCTTCCCTGATGTTTCCTGCTGCTTCTGTGGGCATGAGCTTCCTCAGACAACCCAAAACACATTTCAAAACAGAAATACAGCTTGACTCTGAAATTGCACAATCCTTAAAATATTTGTACAAACAGATAACTCTCACCACTTTGAAGTTCTAATGATAACTCTGATGTCTAATTTAGTCATTAGTTTTAAAGCAGCCACTTTGGAAGATGAACTGTGTTTTTTGTCAAGCCTAGAGTTTCTAAAGCGCAAACTTTACCACGTAAAAGAAAAAAAAAAATCTTCAACCACTGAAACACAATGCAAATGCTTTTTTCCCTTTTTAGGTAGGCTGGAATTCTAAAATAAGCTTATTTATGGCACCCAAGCAGATCCTCCTGTTGGCCTAGACAAACGGGGAGAACTTTTATATGCTCAGAATTTTTTGATGTGTGCACACTGATGCCATATAACATGCAAAATGTTCATAAATTGCTGTATTTTTAGCTTGCTTTTGCAGGATGATCACAGGAGAGATTTGTGTGTGTCCGTATTGGCAGAAGACTAGCAATAAATCCTAAACATGAAGCGTGGTTGCTTTCCAAGAACTTGGCTGTGGAGCAGTTGGAAAAAGGGCAGGAGAACAATGAAAAGCATATTTTGAAGGAAAGAAGGTGGCTGTAGTGGCAGCCAAAACTCTATGGAGAATATGGTTATTGCAGCTTCATTAACCAGTGCACTGAATGCAGAATCTAAGGTCCTCCATCCCTTGAAGTAAGGTCCTGTCCTCCATCCCTTGAAGTAAACCCAAAATGTCTTGTATGAAAAACATTGTAAGCAGAGGAAGCTTCCATGTGGTGTCTCAGTTTAGTTTTCTTTTTAGAGTTCAAAAGAAGCTCACCACTGTAATAGCTTTCAAAAAAAGTATTTAAAGAATGGAGTCAGCCATTGCTTCAGATGCAACAGGGTGCTTTCAGGCAATAGTTTAAAAAAATTAGTTTTCTGGAACCAGTTCTTTCTGGGGAAAAAAAAAGTACCTGAAAGAGTAAAGACTATCTCATTATATTTTAATCAAGGAAATTCAGAAAAGAGGATTTTTCAGGCCTTTCTGAAAAGAATGTGTAAGTCTGAATCACTTCAAAATTTCTTTTTCGAGAAGGCAATTAGTTCTGTAGCCACACCTGGCTTAGGGCAAATGTGTATGTGTAGAACTAGCTTGAAATATTTTTGCTATGTTGTTTTTTTTTAACATTTTTTGGTAGCAGGGCTGATGCAGAGCAGGGTAGAGCTGTAGCTATGCCCTTGGTGGACACTCCGGGGTTCTCCAGTCTGCAGACATGGGCAGCAGGGCTGGGCATGTGGCAATGCTGGAGAAATCAAGAGCTCTTCCATCCAAACTTTCTCACTGGAGAGAGGACCATGCTCCTTCCTGTGCTGTTGTGTGGAGCTGTTATGGCCTGATTGCTATCTGTCTTGTTGGGTTTGTAGGCATTTAAAAAATATTTAGTAGTGAGCCAGGTTATTAACACAGAGAACCTATTATGCAGTAAAACTTTTAGTACAAATGTTAACTGTGGAGGTTTGAGTAGAACTACTTACATCTGCTCCATTAATCTCATGGGATTGCTTTCCTCAAGTGCAAAATAATAAATCTAAGAAGAGACTGCCTGTCTCTGTTATCAGTACGTTCTTTTTCTGAGAAGGTTTTAACTTAGTGTTGCTGAAATTATCCACTCAGAAAAGAATTTTCAGTACTTACACAAGACATTGACATAACTTTGACTCTTTTTTTGTTTTAGTTAAGTATACTCTGAGAACCTAGTCAAAAACACCCAGAAGAGGTGGTTTTAGTGATGCTCTGCTGAGTGTTGCCAGAGCAGCAGCACGTGGACCAAACCAACCCATGTGTCTTTGTGATAAACAGCTACAGAATGAAAGTTTTAAACACAGTCTTGCCCCAAGATGAGCCCTCCCTGTCCATGCCTTTGTCCCCAGTGAGTTGGGTTAGCATGTGCTGCCCCATTTTGAAGGGGAAAATGCTTAAAGAGGAATTCAGCAGCTCTGATTTTGCTGCTTTAGGCCCTGTGGGTATGTTACACCTGCTTGGTGGCTGATATTGCTTCCTTTTTCCTTTTTACCTGTGGACAGCACAATGTGTTACTCCTGGAAAAAATACACAACAAAGAGCCCACAATTGCATCCTGGCTGACTCCTTGGAAGATGAGCTCCCTTTCCAGGTACTGCTGTGCTAGCTGAGAGCTGCCAGTGATCTCTTCCCAGCTCAGAGGATGAAGACCTGTGTGCTGAGGACTTTGATGTTTGCAGGGAAGGGTCTGAAACCCCAGCTGTGTAGTCAGACTTACTGCAGATGTGTTCTGATCCCCACAAACCTCAAAACTGACTGCTAGGATGGGGCAGGATCCTCCTGCATGGATAGAAACACCAGTTGTGGTTTTGTTGTTCAGCTGACTGATTCTTCTCCCACACTGGTTTTCTGCCAGTGTTACTCTGTGGATGACTTCTGGTTTGTATTGATCCAGGGAAAGCTACAATATCACATCAGGATCCATATTGTTGCACAGAAAAACTTTAAAAGCAGATTGTTTTATCGAAGCAGCTGCTGTGCTTATGTAAAAATCCAACCAAATAAACACAGGACAGAAAATTGGGAGTTAGGGATTGAACTCATGCTCATCTGAGATCTTCCCCTGCATCTTTATTTTGAAACTATTCTGTGTGCTGTGTGAGTTTTTTGTGTGGCAGTGGGGAAGAAAATAATTGGTTGCCCCCTATTTTTACTGGCATGTAATCTAAACAATAACAAGATGATATAATCCTAATATTTCTTTAAGACCACAGGATGTGAAATTAAATTAAAAGGCCAGGAAAATAAAGAACCCTGCAGTTTGATTACACTCAGCTGGATTATCTTTGTAATTATTTTCCTTGGAAGATTTAAAAATGCGTACGGCTTTGTGAAAAAGATTAAGTAGGGAAACCAAAATTAAAGTAAACAATCTAAAGAAAATATTGCAAAGATGATGGGTATTTTACTTAATTAAAAAAAAAAATGCACCAAGTTACGTGTTAAAAATGAAAGGATGGAACAAAACACAGGTGAGGAAGAAGATGGATGAGGCTGTTCCACTGGCTCAGCTGCTTCTAGCTCATATAATGTCCTTTCAGATATAGTTAAAAAACTGTCAGAGGCAGTTATTTAGGGAAGGAGGGCAGGCTGAAAGGATCAGAATTACACACAGGTACTCAAGCCTCAATTCAGACCTGGGAGCAAATAATACAAATAGTGAAGGTTGTCTGTGTTCCAGGATGAGAACAGTTATTCACAGAGAGGTTGGTGGTGGTACAGCCAAGGCTGAAAAATGTCTATATCCATCATTTCCAGCACCTAGGGATGTGTTTGCTATGCATGAGTAGTCCCATGGACTTCATGGGCTCTGCTTGCTGGTTGGAAATGCAGCTTGTTTGTGCTCGGGGATCAGCCAGCTCTCACTGCAGCAGAGCTGTTCCAGGCAGTAAAACCACATGGATAGAGCTAAAGGGAAACTACTGGAAGCCACTGGGAAAGGCCTCATACGTCATCTTGTCCCTGGTCTGCCATGTACTTTTTAAGGTATGAAACATTTTGGTATAAAAATGACTCCATTTATGGGTCTGTCTCTCTAGATTTTTTTAAATGAGCCCAAGAAATCTTGGTTATTTTTTTTTTCTTACTCCCATCTCCTTTACTCATGCAATCCCTTTTGTACAGTTTTCATTTTTCCAGGTACTTTCTGTTCCTCACCAGTTACAGTCTTGCCAAGTTGAGCAGGATTTGTTCTTTCCTTCATCCAGCCTGTCAGCTTGGATGGCCCAGCTCAGCTTTTGTGCATTCAGCTTTGGAGTTCCCTCCTGGTGGTGGGTTCCTTGGCCATGCAGGGGACTGAACCTGCTCCTCACCCTGCCCCACCTCAAAACCAGCCAGGACAGCTTCTGTGGTGGGGACAGGCCCTGGGGAAGGGGCAGGACCCCCAGGGTATTTCATCAGGGTATTTCTGGGCAGTTTCTCCCGCTGGGGTTGCTGGTGGAGCTCCTGTTGTCCCCAGGATGTCGGAGAGGCAGTGAATAAGCTGGAGCAGCTATTTTTTGCCTTGGTTGAGTATTCTCTTGGGTCCCATTGAATGCATGATTTCACTATGAGCCTGGCTTTTCCTGGTAGGCTGAGGTTATGTTGCAAGTTCTAGAAGTTACCGTATTTTTCATACAATACCTCTTTTGCTTCACTACTCAAAGGGCCAATCTTTACCTTGTGTGGGTGTGGAGAATGATGACTTTTTGGATGCTGTTTGCTGGTTCCCAGTGCCCCTGAACCCATCCCTTTTTCCTAGCATCATTCTCCCAGTGAATAAATTTGGATGATTTTATTTCCTCTCCCTGTTGGAGTAGTCTAAACTTTTCTAGACCAAAATTCCCATATTTTGTTCTTCCTACTTCTCTGTCTAGTTTATTTTCCCCATCTTCTGTTTCTGACACCACCTTTGAATTTGAGAAGTCTTTGATGTACTGTTTAAAACACACTTAATTAGTTTGGATTAAATGTCAGTTTCCTGGCCACATGTAAGGCTTTATGTATTTACACACTCCTATTATCCTTGGTTGCTCTTTGGTGAGTGTTTAGTCTGCATGACAAGGCTCCTGTCTAAAATTACTGAAACTGTTCTTTTTTTCCTCTCCATGCATGTGTTAGGAGAGACCTTCATGGCTCTATGGGAAGTCTTTATTTACAATGAAAGCTTTAGACTCTGCCTGCCTTAGAGTTCTCTCTCAATTTTATCTTGTGTGTCCCAGGAAAGGGCCTGCCTGCCAGGAGAATGGAGAAATTCTGTAACATTACAGTGGTGTTCACTTAGCAGCATCTGCAGAAGGCACTGATGGAAGATCTCCTCTTGTGGGGAAAAAAAAGGTTAAAAAAGGAGAGAAACGCAGCTGGAGGAAGAGGAGATTCAGAAACAAAGGGAAGATGTCAATGATGCCAAGTGAAAACAGCACCAGTGAGTCCTCCGTGACACTTCCGTCAAAATATTCCTGCAGGCAGTGCAAGGGAACTGACACCTTTAACAAGCTGATGAGTTGGAAAGAATGGATGCCAGGCTAAATCATCATTTAGCCAAGGTTGCCAGAATCTCTGTGGAAGATACAGATATGTGTAGATACATATTCATTCATACTAGTGTTGTTTAATGCTTGTCCTTAGCTTTCTGCTGATTTCATCTTCCTCTTCTCTCCTAGGTTAGGTCTTGTTTCTTCCTGGGGATGAAGGTTATATTGGTAATCTCTTTCAACTAATGGTCTCTCTTCCATCTTCTTCAGCTTTGGTTGTTATAGATGTGGTTTCTTTATTTTCCCAGTGCTCTGGGTCTCTCTGAAGGAGGGGAGATTTTAGTGAAAAGAAATCTGGAAATCAATAGGGTTGCTTTTTGTAGGGGTGATCTTGCTACTTGCACAGCAAACCTTTCTCCTGCAGAAATCATTGAAACAAACTACTTTTCCTCTTTTGTTGCACAAAAATGCAGCTGCTCAACACACAAGTTTTGCAGAGGAAATTTTACTTGGCTATCAGTTATGGAAAATTAAGGGAATCTAGACACTCATCCCTAATCTTACTATGAGAGGAAGGATAGTTGCCCAGTGCAACATTTGGAAGCTGTGAAAAAGCTTACAAATACAGGAGTTTGGACCAATCTATGAATAAACCGTTTCTATCTCCCTCCTTAGCAATTCCACATCTACATTCCATCTTTGCATCATGGTTTTGTGTTTTCTGATGATGCCAAATTATAAATCATACGTTGAGTGAGAATTCCTCATGAAGCACACATCTGGGAAAGTTTGTGCTTTGTTTATTTCAGCAGCAGCAGAGTTTTGGGAAGAGCTATCCAGATGATTTACATATGATGTAAGAGTTACCATACACCTGTCCTGGAAGCCTTGTGTGTTTAGTGTGCATCTCCTTTCACTTTTTGCTGAGTGAGAGACAAGGAATGGTTCAGGAATGGAAAAAAACCCACAAAACTTTAGCACTCTGGTTTGGAGAGCTGGTGACAGAACAGAAAAGCATTTGAAGTAAATCTCCTTCTTGTCACATGCCACTGATGGACACTGAATAGCAGCAGGTGCCTGTGGAAAGGCTGGGATATCACAATCCCTCCTCAGGCTGATTTCTTCAGCCTCCCATTCGAGGGACTTACTGAGCAGAAGGGACCCTGTGGGACTTAACAGAGGGATCTATCCTTTGTGAATTTATTTAATCCATTTTTTTGGATCACATTTCTGCTTTTGGCCTGAGCAGCTTTCTGTGGTGATGAGTTCCATCATGTAAGAAAAGCATGCAAGCTTCCCCACATGCGTCCTTCGTGAGGGACTTGGTCAATGTATGACTTATGTTTTGGCAGCCTCAGAAAGCAGTCATTGTGAAGATGTGAAAGTGTCTTGGAGGGGGAAGAAAGGGAATTATCCACAAATCAATCAAATATTTCTGGGTTTTTGCTGTGTTGGTTTGGTTTTTACTTTTTTTTTTAACATGTTGATTTCATTGCTTCTGTGATTTATATTAGACCATCCATGATTTTATAACCTTTTATCATGTCCTCTTATAAATAGTGTATCTCCATGCTGAAAGGTCCAAGTCTGTCATCTGTGTCCCTCTGCATCTTCTAATTGTGTCCTTTTTTGAATTGGGTGACCAAAACTACCTGGCACTGGTGTGCACTGTGGGCAGTGGCACAGTGATGCTGACCACTTTGCACTTTCTTCTTGTCACATTTTAACTTGATGTTTATTTGTGTTTTTTCCCCACTGCCACAAGTATTCATTACTAGGCCTATTGATGGTGACCTCAGAAATTTGTCTCCTGAGCTGAAATGTTTAATTTGGAGCCCATTGTATGGTGGATATAGCAAGAGCTGTTTTCTTTCATGAGCAATACTGTGCTGACACAGAATATAGCTTTTTTTTCCTCCTAATTTTTAAGTGATTTAGTATTGCAAAATGCTCCTGCAACTCTTCTCAGGCTGTTTTTGTTACAACTGTCCTGAAGAAATTCATCTTGGCAGCAGGTGCCATCTTGCTATTTATCTCTTTTCCAGACCATTTATAAATACACTGAATAGTCCAAGTCCTGTTGCAGATCTCTGTGGCACCCTGTGAGCAGCCCTGCTCCACTGTCAAATTCTTATCCCTGATTTTCCATCTTGTCAACTGCTACTGACTCACAGCAGGGTCCCCTCTCCAGAAACAGTTCAGTTTCTTAAGAATTGTTGGGGAAGGTCACTGCCAAGGAAATCACTGTTCAAAAGTGTCAAAATCCACCTGCCCAGGCAGCTGTGAGTACAGATGACTTCTTCCAGAGGTGGGGAGGAAAAGGGAATGAGAAATGTAGGAATTTGCCAGCTGATGGCAGTGTTTGAAGGAGCCATTCCTGAGACAACTGAAGATTGGCAAAGAAATGAGGGTTGCACCAAGGGCTGAGGGACAAGGTCCCAGGTGAGCACTCTTAAAATGGGCACTGTAATATGTACCCATCAAATCTCTGAGGCTGTTGTAGGGTCAGTGGTCACCCCTAATGCCCCAGAGGAGTGTGATACCTGCCAGTGGGCCACTGGTCACGACACACTGAAAAATGAACCCTCACTCCCATCCCCAAACCCTGCCAATCATGGCAACAAAAAAAAAAAAAAAAAGTGTTTTCAGGTAATTAATCTTTAGGACCTGTACACTAAATACTTGCCTCTGTCCATGCATGCATGCACAGGATCAACCTCTTCCATCAGACAGCCTAATCCAAAATCTCTAGCAGGTCTCAGGACATTTGTTATTCTGGCTCATGCAGACCTCCAGCTGCAGAATGTTTATTTGGCTGTGAAAAGTCTATGAAGTAACAATCTTTGATGGATTCAGCATATTGTTTTCTCTTCCTTTTTTGGGATGCTGTTTGCCTCCAGCTCCCCTGGGGAACACATCTCTCTTTTCTGTGTATCATAAATACCAGAGGCCACGAAGGGCTGTGGAGGTGGCACAGGTAGGAGCCTGCCCTGCACAGAGCTTGCCTAAAAGTAATGCTGTAATCTGACTGCACAACAAGTTAATGTTTAACCTTGCCAGCATTTCAGGCTGCTAATAATTTATCCTTGCTCATTAGCAGCTTATGGCTTGAATAATACCACGACACTGGGATTGTTCGTGGAGGCAAGTGAAGGAAGTAAACTCTGGCTCGAAAGCAGATAGGGAAATTTATTATTTATTGAGCGACCTCTCCAAGACCTTCGTGTGGTGGTTGATATAAGCAAACTGGTGATTGCAAAGAGTGAAATAAGTAGAAGGCAGCTTTTAAAAACTTATGGGTGTGCTGTGGAAATGATGCTTCCAAGATGAAGCTCAAGTCTATATGTTACAAATCTTTTTCAAAGGGATGGTTGGAATATATTTTAAAGCAAACGTTTACCAGCTGTGTGAAGGCATGAAGCTTGTTTAGAAGCCCAGAAATATTTTACAAGGTGAGGACAGAGCATGCTTTTGTTTACAGTCCCTGGCCTAAATTTTAAGAAATACTTAGGGATTAAAAAAAATAATAAAAAAAAAAATCAGCTTTTAGATACAATGAGTTGAGAAGAAATTAAAACAGGGAATTAACTACTGGATATTAAAGTCTGTTAAAATGTGAATTCTGTGCAGGGAAGAGGTAACTGTGAGAGGTCTGGCATGTTTCTAGGGCCAGATACCAAGGAGGGCAGGCAGCAAAGCTTTGACCTCTGCCCTTTGTTCATCTCTGTGCTCGCTGTTATCACTCAGATCCTGGGATGCAGCATCACATCTTAAAGGGGGAATGTAGAAATGCTGCCTGTGTGAACCTGCCAATGCAGGTGCCAGCTGAAGATGCCATCTTATGAACACTGAAGCAGGTAATAAGTTTCAGATGTGAGTAGTCCCATAAGGTGAGCAATTTGTTGACAGAGGCAATTTGAGCAGTTGCTCATCAGTGAAATTCTTCACATTCCTGGCTCTTGCCTTCTTGTATAAAAAAAATCACATTTCGTGTAAGTAGTTAGAGGGCCTGATGTCTAATTCCAGCAGATAATTGTGGGAAGACTGGTTTTTAAGGTTTTGCTTGTTTCATTAAAAAGGTGATGAGATTTGCAGGTGCTTTGGTAACATAGATATGCACTATTACTGTTATCTTTTCATCTGGACTGATTGCAAATCACAATGACTGTGTTTAAAAAAACACAAGTGGTGTATTAACTCCTCTAATATCTCACTGCAGATGGAGTTTCATTTGATCTTAGTAGATGATGTTCAGCTGGAGGATAAAGCTAAGTTTTAGGATTGCAAAGTTTTTTCCAGGAGTGAATTTTGCTTTTTATAAATCTTACTGTTTTCCTCTAGGGAGGGGGAAGAGGGAGACAACTAGTTTGACAGGAATCAGTTGTTTTGATTTAAGATAATGTGAGGAAACAGTATCTTCCAATAAATACAGATTTTATTAAAGTTGAATACTATGACAAATAGTTTAGACTTAGAACGTCAGATTTGGTATGTAAGCAGAGCAACTCCACTGAGATTTGAGTGCATTGCTAAGATTAATGAAATATACTTTGTAAAGAAGGGTAATGATTCACTGAGTAAAAATAGGCAGCATCTTAAAGACCTTGTAAACACAGCTATTAATTTTACGACTAGAATCTTACACTCTTTGTCTTAGTATGAGAATAATGCCACTGCATTCCCTGACACTACTCAGTGGGTACAAATTCAGCTCTTAAATAGATTTTTAAATAGGTTCTGACAGTGGCCACAGTTGCATTTTTGTTTGCATGCTCTGTCCATGCTTTGGAACAGCTTCATGATACTTCTACTGTATAAAATATTAATCTCTTCCCTCTTATGCCATCACTCACACCACAAATCCTGCTTGATACACTTGCTGCAGACAGTAATGACAATACAAAAGGAGCCACAACTGACATGTCCATACTTTTCTACTTACTTATTTCAGGATTTAGCAGTCTAGAAAGTACTCCTTGGTGTGAGGCACTGAGTCCCCTCCATTTGTGATTGTGCTTAATGCTTAGTTTGATGCCACAGTTCACATTTGATTGAGGGAAGGGGAATCTCTTCCCCCTTCTCTTCCTCAGGTCTTGTAATTTTTACTCATTCTTTTCAGTATGAGAGAGAAGCTTTCTTTAGCTTGACACACCTTTGTGTTGATCTTTCCAACAGCTCCTGTCTTATGCCACTGTCTTGATCTTCTACATGAGGTGTATATTTGTTTTCTTTCAAAAGAAGGAAGACTGAAAATTTGGGCAGGAGGCAAAGGCTCAAGTCAAGCTCAATGATCTTATTTCTTTTTTAATGGAACATGGCAAAGTCACCATCATTTTCCATTGAACCCACTGGCCATGAGTGTCTTCTTATTTTTTTTTCTTCTAAGCTAAAAAGCACAAGAAAGCATATTTGGTGCCAATTCCTTTAACTTCTCAGAAATAAGCCAAAGGCTCAGCTTACTGCTTATGCAGGAATATTAGTAATCACCTTATATCAATGGGGTAAGCACAGAGATCACAAATAAAATTTACTGAACTCTGTGAATTCTGTAGGGTTTTTAAAATTTTCTCCTCACCCTTGTGATTTACTGTTTTTACCATTCTTGAAGTCTTTTAGACTGAAAGCAAGAATCCAGTAATTCATCTCCATACAGTAACCTCCCTATAGGAAGAATCAGTCCAGTTGACCAGACTGCTATCTGGATATTTAAAACATAATCAAATGCTTAGGCTTTCATGTCAATCTGTAACTACTGGCACACACCTAAGTGTAATTTGTGCTCTGACTCCACCTTGTTTTTAGCAGTGGAGGAGTGTTATTTGACAAGCAGCTCCTTTCCTGGCCAGGGTAACCCACATACCGTGCACTACAACGTGGTGAGAAGTGATGGGACGTGACCTGTGGTGGTGAACACTCTCATTTGTAAATGTTCCTGTCTGTGGCTATCTACCTCTGCCTATTCTCTCTCTGTGCATGCTTTTCATGAAGAAATAGCAGTACTTTTTGGGTAAAGTGCAGCTCCCTTAGAGGATGCTGTAGCTGGCCTTTTGAGTGGTGGGAATTACTTTCCCTCTGCTGCATCCCAGCTGTGCAGTCCATGGGGCTCAGCCCCCTTCCCTGTCTGCCTGGGAAGGGGCAGGGGGACAGGGCTCAGGGTATGGCCCCTTCATCCAGCCCCTGGGAGCGAGAAACTTCCAGTCCTAGGAGACATATCAGGGACTCACATCTGTTTAAGAGGGGTCTGGGATCAGTTAGAAAGTGAGCAGTTTTTCTAACTGTGAGTAAATCCTGCACCTGGAAAGAGAAAAGGACTCAGGAGACTGAAACTGGAGCAGAGCAGGCCACCAAGCACCATTCACAGTTGTGTATCCCAGCACTGGCATAGAAGATTTTTTTTCCTGCCTTTTAAGTTGTGATGGATGAGGCTGGAGAACAGGAGAATGGTCTCTACCACCAGTTAACTTGGTGCATCTGAGTCAACTGTTTAATCTTTCATGGTCAAAAGCTCTTCTGCGACCAACCTGTGTTCTGTAAAGCAGCTGAACTTAAGGATCTAATAAAGGAATATTAATGCAGGTGTCTCTGTTACATGGAAAACAGAGTATGCAATGACGTCCCCTTCTGCTGTGGAGCAGCATGTGGTTTTTATTTTCTGTGTATAAATCAGCATATTTTATTTGTTTTGTAGTAATTTGTAATACATGGATCAATGTATTCTGCAGGAACTTGCACTAATTATTCAGGAATGATCCCCTATTTAATTGTTAGTACTAATTTTTCAGCCTGGTTCTTCCATTAGCTGTGCCATGTAAGCAAATTTTAAAAAATGCATGTCATCATTAATTATCTTATAGGGGAGTCATGAGTAATTCCACTCTGATGTCTGAGCAGATCAAGGAACATTCCTGTAGCTGGCACCCTGGGAACTTTCCTTTGAAGTCACTGTAGACTTTGGCTGATTGAAAACCTCAGGACTATGTCCAGGTTGGTCTTTCTTCTCAAGTTAAACCAGGTGAATTCTTTCTGCTTCTTCATGACATTTTTTGAGATAACTGCATATCATGTTCTTCCTGAGACACTGAAACCAAGCACACCTCACATTTTCTGAAGTATCTGTATTTGACCACCAAAATTTGTAATTTTTCTTTATAGGAATGGCTTAATGAAATTCTTGGAAGTTTTCTGAAAGCTTTTAAAAATCCTGGTTTGCTTTCTCAGTGTTGGGCAGCTCTGTGCTGACATGTGAAAGGGAATATGCACATACCTTAAGGGTGATAGCATTACTCCTGCAAAGTTTATAAGCTTGCAGTAAGCTCACATATATTAAATTCAGCAACAGTTAAAAGCATATAGGTATGGAAAGCCTTCTGTAGGCACTTAACCTTTCCTCACAAAGCTGGCTGCCAGAGGCTGTGTCGACAGCTCAGTAATTTTACAGAAGTGACCATTAGTGTTTCCTGCCCTCCTTATGAACTTCAAAAATATTCAGTGTTTACCTCTGATGATAGTAGCACTCCAGATGCAGAATCCTTTAGTGCTGCAAGCACAAGGGAAGAGGCTGCAGCCTTTTCCCTGAGCAGCATAAAGCTTTACCTTACTTTTACTTTTATGCATGGGCCCAGGTGGGCAGAGTGCAGAGTGAGGAGCAGCCCCTTGCTTGTGGTCCCACAGAGCTTCTGAGCAAGAGAAGGCAGCAGAAGGGCCCTGGAGACTTTTGATCACTGCACTCACAAATCTCAGCTCCCCACTGCAGCAGCCATTTGCAGCCCATGAGGTTAATTCATCTCATTTCACCTCACCTCTTGGTTATACCCAGTTGAGAAAGTCGTCCTCTCATGCAGCTTCAAATTCTTGCAACTAAGAATTTGAAACTGCAAATAATTCTGCAGCTGGGAGAGCATTTCGCCATAGCTGCCATGAGGGGAAAGTGTGTGTTGGTTCTAGGGCTGCTGGTTTCCTCCAAACAATTTACCCAAGCAGATTAAGATCTGAGATTTTCCAAAGTACAAGTGCAATAAAATACAGTGGAAAACAAGAGCTCCTGCTATACTGTGGCTACTTACTGAAGCCATGAGGGAATTGAGACAGAACATGCTGCCCACCCCATCAGACAGCAGTGGGATTCAAATCTTGGTTTGCATCAACAAACTCATTTACAATACAAACAAAAGAACTGCTCTGGAGAGCATTAAAGAAATAACTGCTGTGTGGGAACCCACAGCTTCTCGGGGGAAGGAGTGGAAAGGAGGAAGAGAAAATCCTGGGGCCTTTGCTCCCAGGTGATAAACCCCAAGACTCCACGTGTTCCCTGCGGGGAGGTTCAGCCGTGTCGGGTGCCAGAGCTCAGAGCAGTGAGTGGGGCTCCCTCTGGCTAAATCAGCTGCAGCTTGGGGTGTGCCACCTGTGTGTCACTGCCACGCTGCCTTCCCTGAGGCTGGGTCAAATACCAGCATGCATCCAAAAAAAGAGTGGTGATAGCAAGTTTTATTTGCAACCTGCTCTTTTAAAGGGAGTGAAGGTTTTCAGGCAGTTTGGGGCTTGGCTGAGGTTTACATCCACACAGGTGCCTCCCTGTGATCTGCAGAGGTTGTGAGTGAATGGCTCCCAGCAATAATTGCTGCCAGTGAAATATGGAGCTAATAAATGTCTGCAGTTAGCAGCAAACTGAATAACATATTCTAAATAGTAAGAATAGTGTTTGAACTCCCATAAGTGTAACAACATGTAGCTGTAGACTTTGTTAATGAATAATTACAGTGTAAAATTAAGCATATGGAAAATATTTCCATTTCTGTTTTCTGATTTATGACTTACTTTAAACACTTCGGGACAATGTTCTTTCCTGCAAAGGAAAATCACTGGTATATGGACAGGTTATTAAAGATATTTGATTTTCACCTTTGAATAAGACTTTATTCCCCAAACCCTTATGTGTGGGGAAATGCATACGTGTGAGTAGTTCATCTTGCTTCAAAGTAGAACACATCTGGCTTCAAAGTCCACCTCTGGAAGGTGACTTAGAAGAAAACCTGTAAGAATTTCAAAAATTCTTCTTAAATCTTTGTATCCATTAGGCAATCATCCCCAAGTCAGTCTGCTTTAAGGTCTAGTCTAGGACCTGTTTCCAAAGTATATGAACACCAGTAGGTTTTGCCAGTTGGCAGCCTGGGACCTGAAATATCTGTTATTACTTAGTGGAAGTACACCATGCTACAGACTGTGATTTAGAAGGCTGGTGTTTGCAAATAATTTATGAAAACTTTCTTTTGTTTCATCTTGTAAAACTTTATAATTCAGCTGCTGCCCAGGGTGTTGTTAAGCTTGAGAGTATTAAGTGTTGCAATGTTTCTGTTTTAAAATCACAGTTTTAATGCTTTTTTTTTTTTGCGTTTCAAACTCCAAAAGCATTCTCAGAACAGGGAACATTTCTCATTACCAAAACTCATGCTAAAATAAACTTTTTTTTTTTTTTTTTTTAAAGTGAGTAACCCAGCTCAGTCTGTGGTGTCCTATAAAACCTTTCAACTTGGGGGATGGAGTGTATGTGTAAGGAACAGGCTCCCAGGCTTAGTACAAAATGTTTTGATGCTGCTGATGCTGCAGAGGGAATTCTTTCTTAAATACTTTAACATCAGTGTAACTGGCATTTTGGCATCACTGCCTTACATTGCTCTGTGTCAAGTCAGGGTATTATTTTATTTGGTTTAGGAAATGTGTTTGTGCAGCTCCTGTTTATGAAGGATACCATGGACTGGGCTCCTCAGCCTAAGACAAATACCAGTGGAATCTGGTGGAAAATGCACAGCCTTAATAGATGTGCTGGTATGCCCTGTTGAATTTTGTTGTTGTATTTATTTTGCTCAGAAAGAGAAAACAAGTAATTAGCCAAGAAAGCTCACAGCTGCATAGCACACTCCCCTCTCTCCTATATACACACAGTTTATTGGTATACACAAAACTGGCACTAATGAAACATAAATAGATCCTTTTCCTGTATGGAAAAGACTTTTAGCATTGAGAGGGAATGAAAGCAATGGGATTCTTTGGAAATCCCAGTTATTTGGGTTCCCAGTTTGGGTGTTAGGCTCTAAAGCCCTCTGTGGTTCCATACATGGTATGAAGCTTTCCTGGGGTTTCTTTTTTTTTGCTGTATGTGTTTGTTTAAACCTGTTGGGAGGTGGGTTCCTTTTTCTGGATTTCTGTAACCACATTATTTGCTGCTTCCAGCAACGACCCCCTCTTCCAGAATCAAAGCTCCTCTTCTTTGCAGCAGCCATGGAGCCTCCAGTTGTGTTCAATGACATTCACCCCAAAAACAACAGCCAGGTCCCAGCTTCTTTTGCTGTGTTCTGCCCCCATTTTAACTTCTTGCCTCAGTTCCTAAAAGCAGTGCTGTGCAAGAGGCTTGGCAGCTCCCAGCAGTGCTGTTCACACCGAGCTGTTGCCCCTGCACCTCTGTCTCCCAAGCTAAAATAGCCCCACTTGCAGACCTGGCTGAACACCAGGTCTCAGCCACTGGCTGTCACATCTGTTCTGTCCTCTCCTGCTTCTCTGAGCAAAATTCCATCACGTCCTCTGTCCTTTCTTCACCTACAGCTCCTCTCAAGATTATTGTTTTGAGAAGCTCAGCAGCAATGTAATGAAGTCATGGCATTTATTTCTAGGCCTCCCTAACATTTCTGGTCAGAGATGCCTCACGTTCCAGGAGTAGTGGGGTCTGCACCATGGTACTCTGTGCTCTTCAGGACTTGGAATAAAATTCAAAGAGACCTTCTAGGTTTTATTTTAAAAGGAGGAAAGGTGATCTGGCTTCAAATAAGACAGGTTGGTTTCACTTACACAGACCTCATGAAATGTGGCAGGATCCTACCCTTCAAAACCCTCCCAGCAGGAACAAGCTGATGAGTTCCCCATTACTGTTCTCTTAGAGCAGCTCAGAAGTAGATAGTTTTCTCCTTTAATGAAACACATTTCCTTTCAAATTCTGTCCATTTTTTACAATTACTTTTCTGTTCAGGCAGTCCCTTGACATCACTAGAAAACCTCCTCTGAACACCTTAAACCTCCTCTTTGAGAAGTTCATGCAGTTGGTTAGGGAAGTGCTAGCCCAAGCTCAGCCCCACCTTTCCTGTTATCTAGCAGAATCCCCTCATTCAGACTTTCTGCACGTTGTGTGGAATTTCCTCTTCTGTCTGCCTGAATTTTTGGAGAGCCTTAAACACTGGCAGTGGCTCTGCAAAATTTTTCTGGGCAGCTTGGTAGAAGCTGAGCTGGAATGGTGAATTATAACGAGAGTAAAGAAAATAACAACACATTATTCCCCAGGAGACTCAGGTTCTGCTCTCACTTTGCCAGCCTTGTGGCTCTGTGTGCAAACCTGGGGCTGCTGGACCCTCAGCTCCACAGAGCTGCTCTCAGTGACTCCCTAAGGGCTCTTGAGTCTTAACCCCCCCCCTTTGTCTCAGAAAATCTTCCTTTTCCAGTATGTGCACTAGTAGACTGCAGCAGGAAGGTGGAGGGTAGCTTATAGACAGAGATAAATTTTCAAGGGGTTTGTTCTTCCTATAGGCAGAGGTATTGTACACAGGAATAATTTAACTCCCCCCCTCCAACTGTTTGTGTTTCATGGTGACAAATTTGAAAGGTACCAGTGACTAAGTTAGATAAACTTTGAAATGCCTAATTGTTCTGTTTTTCGAACGCACCCTCGCAGTAATGTTCAGTGCTTTAATAACAGTTTCCTTAGAAAGTTCAAAATGTTTTACATGTCACGATGCCAGAAAAATTGGCTTGTAGGGAAACAAAACAAATATGTAATTCTTAATGGGAAAGGTCACTTTTCTATCCCTTCCTCCTACCTGCTGAAAGTTATTTAACTATGTGTGTTTGGCCATGTGAAGTGGTGCCCCCTCGAGCTTTTCTGCCTGCGCCTCCCTTTTGGTGCAGAGAGTTTCAGTCTCTTATCACGGCCCTTGGCTCCTGTGTGTGTGTGGAAACAGCTGTTGCCACATGTTTATCGTGGAGCCATGAGCAGCCCCGGTGAGCAGCAGCCAGGGGAGCCTCGCTGGCCGCAGCAGATTGTGGCAGATCGTGGGTGAGTCGGTCCCTGCACGGCTCACGGAGCCTTATCTGGCCAGGAGCTGGGCCAGGCTGCACCGAGCTCTGCCTTTGTTTTTTCTCCTCACAGGGCTCCTGTCCCCACCAAAACTGTGGCCCTCAAGTGCAGCGGGCAGTCACGTAAGAAAAAAACATCAGGGAAATGCTGGAGCGGGGATAAGAAGAGGACGTAGGCTGGTGATGAGATCTGAATTGTGCGTGCTTGGCAAGCTGATAAGGTGGCTGAGCCTAATCAGAGACTGGCCAGGCGCTGTTCAGGGGGACAATCGGTGTCCCCAGGAGCACAATGGGAGGGGAACTACGTCCTCTCACGCACACAGAGGGAGGAAGCCTCCACTTGACAGAGTGGATATTTTAACTGGAGTTCTTTTCCCCAGTTTCGCTGCTGCGCGTTGGCAAAGAGGCTTCAGATCTCTCTCAGAGCAGTCAGAGGAAGTGAAGTTACAGAAAAAGATCAAAATGAGCAATCACTGAATAGCTGCATTTCCATCCTGTCTTTGTATGACACATGTTCTTCTTACATGCAGGCACAGGAATATGCAGTCAGCTGAGTGGCAGTTCCAGAGGATTAGTCCTTTTGCACTAATGGCTGAAACCACTCAGAATTTGTGCAGGAGATGCCAACACTCTCTTCAATCACTGGCTGTGATTGCTCTCCCTTTGCTGCAGCCTTTCTTGGGGCTCTCAGCTGCCTTTGCTGTGATAAACTCTGGTTCTTACATTCCACAAGCTCTCCTTCCAGTGCCATCACCCCACATTTGCCTCATGGTACAGTCTGACATGTACATGACCATCATCCTTGTTTTATGCCATTTGTAGCACTCAATTCCCGTACAAAATCCCTCTTTCCTTATTTCCCCATAGGAGTCTCTTCAGGGTGTATTTTTTTATCTTCTGCCACTTAATACATTCACAAATTTTTTTTTAAAAGTGATTTCTTGCAGAATGCTACAGCTACAAAAGGCTGGAAAGCTTTAGGACCTCTTGTAACTGTTTTATGATAAATACTGTTCAGCAATCCTTTGAGCACACCTGCACTACATCTGGCTCTCCAGTGAAGGCTAAACTTGTTTTCCTGAGTTATTTTACTTTTTAATTACATACCTAATTTGGACTGTTTGGATATTATATTAGGCACTTAAGAATTGTAGGCAGTTCTGCCTAAACCAGAGTCACAGACTGTGCTACTGGCCTTTGTAATCTGGATTTTTTTCTGTGACAGTAACTAGAGCCAGATGACTGAGGAAGGCGTAATGCTTTGACTGTCCCACAATAAAATATTTGGGAAAGTCTTTTTTTGTTGCTAACCAGGGATCACTGGACAGCTGAAATCTGATGCTTAGCACTGATTTTTGATGTGTTTTGATCCAAGCACCCACGCATGCTTCCACAGTCTTCCTAATAACTTGCTGGACTCCCAGCCCAGTCCTGCGTTACCCCTCTGAGAAGCTGAACAGCCACACCAAGTGATCTTCTGCAGGCACCTGGACAAAGTAGCTAGAGAAGCAGCTAATCCTATTCTTAGCTCGGCATGCTGGTTATCTGTAAGAGGACAGCCTGCCAGAAATGTCTGGTGACATATTTGTCCAAGGGAGGGAGGCCTGTGCCAAGATGCTGTGGGTGCTGCTGAATGGAGTTGAGTTTAGGAGGAGAAAAATCTGTGAAATGTGAACTCAAAAACACAGCTGTTGTTAAAGAAAATGAGAAGCTGTTCCCACCAACACAGATATATTCAAGATACAGATATTTTTAAAAAATTATTTTTTAAGTATCAGGAAATTAAACAGTAAATGCTGCGGTGTCAGCCAAAGTTAACTCTACCTAATACTTTTGGCTTGGCCACCAGAGGTGGCAGCAAGCTGTATGCACAGCTAAATGCTGTTTTTATTTCATTTCATTTTAAACTTAAAGCCCTTTATGCAGGTTAAACATTCTGGGATTTGTGCTTGAGTGTCACCCAGCAGTTTGGGCGGCGTGTGCGTAACCCGGCGGTGAGTACGCGTTACAGTCCTCCCTCTGTGCCTGCTCTGCAGCACTTACACATTTGTTCACAGCTCCAGCAGCACAGCCTGGCTGCCCAGAAGCAGCCTGGCCATGGGGGTCTCCCTGCACTGCCTGTGCTTACAGATGCCCATCAGATCGTTGGAAGCCACCAAGGATCCAAACCAAGCCAGCAGTTCCAGAGCAATCGCAGTAGCTGGCAAACAGCTGCTCTCTGTTGTCTGAAATGAGGGCATTCAGTCTGCCACAAGCACCCACCCCACACTGCTGGGTCCTGCACCACAACTCCCTGATGGGAAATCTTGTTTGCTTCCTGTGCTTCCAACCACCCCAAAGTCAGGTGCTCAAATCAGGAAGCCTCCCCTGAGGTTCCTGAGCCCATTTCTGCCCAGCTCCCTCTGTCTGGGTGCCAGAGCCTCCTCTGCTTCTCTGGAGAGAGAGCTCTCCAGTGGTAGCTCCCCAACATGGCTGGGAATCCTTTTTCTCCTATATTTTTTAGCAGTGGATGCTAGGCAGGGTTCAGGCTAAGGCTGTAGTGGTCAGGATGACTTTGGTGGGCACTGGAGAGGGTTTGGCTCTGGGGAGTCCCTCAGCACGGTCTGGGCTGGGGCTGACCCTGGCAGGATCTGCTCCTGCAGCACCTCAGTCCCTCAGTGCTTGAGCTGGAAGTCTTCAGATGCTCCTGCTGCAGACTGGTTGGGATTCCAAGGGTGACACAGCTGTTTAGGTTGTGGTGGCCTCTGAGAGAACATCAGTGTGGAGACAAGAGGGACTGTGGCTTCTGCATTGTTTGCTCTAACCACAAGCAGAGGTGGAAGCTGATCCCTGTGGACAGGTTTCAGCTGTGCTCATCTGTGCCCTGAAGGATAAATTGCTTTGAATTCCTAAAGCCATTAATTTTGTGTGTGAATATAGTATAAAAAGTCACTTCAGTTCAGCAGAAAAAATATTGCCCATGAGGCAAGGAATTGTTTTTTTTATTATCTGCACCTTGGGTAACAAATCCGTTCTGATAAATGTAGACGATATCAAGGTCATTGTTGTTGGCACCCAAAAATAACAGATAAGTTGTCTTGGGCAGTTCTAGTGGATGATGTCCAAAGATGACAGGCTTTTGCTGCTGATAAGTTCAAAGTAAATGTAGTTTTTAGGTATATAGGAGAATTGTTGTTACCTCTGGGTACTGAGTGTTCCTAGTCCAGTTACGTAAGAGCAAACAGTGACGAGGTTGGCTTGAAGCCTTCTTCAAGGTTTATTTGGATCACAAAGAGAGTTCCCTACTCTGTAAAGAGAGAAAACTGGGTTGATTTCACAGTTGAAGCCATTCACTATGAATGCCTGTAGCAACACCTGGCAGAGGTCCCACTATTACAGAATGAAGGCACCAAACTGTGTATCAAAAATACAAGAAGAGCAAAGCAGCCAGGCAGGACATCTCTGTCAAGGAAATTGATGTCCCATTCATTCAGTCCTACAGTATGTTTTCCTTAGACATCCTGTGCCTCCTTCAGGGTTTTAAAATGAGCCATAACAACTTGTTCCTGCACACAAAGCCTGGTACTCATTTGTACTTGCCAGGTCAAGCTCTTTTCTTGCACGAGGGCAGAGACCCTCCACTGAATCAGCTTATTGCAGGGGGAGCTTCCCAAGTTAAAGCAAGGTTTAAAAATTGCACTCCTGCTAATGCACCAAAAATGGAATGTAATGCCAAGAGATTAGGCTGCACAAGTCACAGTTTGTACTTATTGATGAGAAGTTTTCAGGCAAGTGGCAGTTTTGTGGTTTACTTTTGCTGTGGTGAGGTCTCATCTAGGGCAGTCATATTGGTGTAGGGAAGGGGCTGGGGTGAGACCTGGTTCTGTTTTGTTTCCAAACTCCATCAGTTTCCTGATGAACCTGTAGCAAAGCCTCTTGTCACCTGGGCCTCTGTTTCTGATGATAAATGACAATGAACCCAGTTCTCACCAGGGTGAATGCATCATCAGGCATTTAAGAGGTGCTTTAAGATCTTCATAGGCAAGCTTTGTTCTACAGAGGAATAAAATGTATTTATTTCTGCATGTGGTTGTTGCTGTGATACATTCTGCAGCTTTGTCTACCTCTCTTGTGCTTTTTCTATCAATCTCTGCTTGTAGCTGTTTCTCCTGTTTATGTCCTTGCAGGAAACAGGCCCATTCCACTTTTGAAAGTCATTCTCTTCACCTTTATATGCAGTTTAATTCAAATTCAGTTCAACTCTGCATGATCTTTGCTCCCTTCCACTCAGTACTGGTAAGGCAGTGGGAGATGAATGGGAGATGTTTTCATCTGCATAGATTGTGAATGGAAACTTCTGAAAGCAGGTGGCCAAACGTGAGAGGCTGAGGAGCAAGTTTGAATGCAGCCATGGCTTGAAGGTTCTTTGTGACACCTCAGAAACAGCAGTTAATAGGCATTTTTTCTCCAGCCTTTGAATTTGCATAACCTAGGGTACAGAGACTACTTGCCTGATCTGCTGTGTAAGAGCTGCAGTGTTTGTGGCCAGCTCTGGTATCCACAGCATCATCCCTCATTCCAGTGTGTGAACATTTTCGGTGATTAGCTGGCAGAGGGAGCCCTGGCTGGCCTCACAGCTTTCCCTTGCTGTTTACTACCATTATAATAAGATATTTGACCCATACAATAACAGCATTAGTGGTGGGTCCAAACCAAAGTCTTTGGATTCTAAATGCTCTAAACTTCGGGAAATGGTCAGACCCAAATTTTGTGGCTTGGCACAAACTCTGAATGAAATGAAACCAAACATCCCTAGGATTAAAACTCCTTTAGAGTCAGAAGCCTTACTTTATTTTGAAAGAGTTTGATCTCTGTTGTTTGAAGTGTTTCTTAAGACTTTGTGAAGGCAAGTCAAGTTTCTCTAGTTTCTTTTTCACCCCCAAATCCTTTCATATTTGTGAATTATTTTCATAGACCTCTAATATTATTTTCCCCTTGATTTTTGCCTATGTTTTCATCTCTGTCGAGAAAGAAAGAATTAACAGTTGTAGCCTTGATGTTTTTAGGCTTCAAACCTTTTTTTTGATGCTGTGCAGATAAATGTAGACTTTTATATGCCATACTTGGAAAATGTACTGGTGATATGGTTTTAATTTGAAATTGGTCTGACATCTGAAGCCAGACATCTTCATTGTCCATCTAATGCTTTCCCTGTGTCCATCTAATGCTTTCCCTTTGGAGACTTGTGTGCTACTGAATCTTTGATGCACAAAGTCCACTGAGTGCCAAACTCTGAATGTAACAGAGAAATCCTTGGATTACACATAATGCTTAGGGAAAGCTTTGAATACTACCAGATCTCTAGAGAAGGACTCGAGGACCCTGGGCTGAACTTTTTTTGTTGTGACACTGGTTTCTTTCTTGACAGATGACAGCCTGATTTTCCTGACTGTTTATTTTCGGGAAGAACACGAGCATTTTCAGTGCTCCTCTCGGCAACTCACTTCTGCCTTCCCGAAAAGTCAGATGGCAGACATTTCTCTTAACCTTTCTGTTTACTCCCTTTATAAACAAAGATTAAGGAGACCTCCCTGGGAAGTTGATGTTTAAATCCTTTAAGGAGCTCAGAGACTGGATCAGCCTGATGGGGAGGTGATGTGTGCTCACACACCTCAGGGATGTGCGAGGCTGGCACAACAAGGAAATGAATGGGGAGTTGGTTCTCCTTTCTCCTGCTGGGTCTGCTCCTGGTTCCCTTTCCCTCTGCTGAGCAGAGTCTTGTGGGTGCTGTGTGGCTGGCAGAGACTGTGGGGCTGCAGCTGGTGGCCTGTGGGTTGGAGCTGACCTGCAGCGTGGCCTGGCTCTGAGCCTGTTCCTTGGAGAGCATGGGGAACAGGCACAGCATCCCCACTGCTGCTCATTTGCAGCAGCTGAAGACCTGGCCTGGGTAACTGGAAGGAACACAAAACATTCCTGAGCCTGGAGGGGTTTCACAGCTCAATCTGGGGCTTATGAGCCCCTCTCTATATTCTTTATTGCAGTGTTTGTGAGGTTAGTATTTGTATTAACTTCAGAGGTCTGTCAGAAGGAAGGTGGATCAGCTCAAAAAGAGCGTGGTTGGTGCTTCTTGTGATGCTGAATCCAGGTGCTCCAACTTCTTGACATTATCAGCGCTGAAATAAAAAAGAAAAAAAGGGAAAAATAAGCTGAACCCAGAGTTTGGTACATTGTGTTGATAATGTGCGTGTGGTAGACATCCATAGGCATACATTCTAGACATACATTTATATGTCATGCCTGAGGAGAAAATTATTGTAAAAGTGTGCTTCCTAATGCATCATCCAGACCTTGCAGCCTGAGCAAAACAGCGAAGGCTTACTCAACTAATCTTCTCCTAAAGATAATACCGTGATATTTCACGCCATTTTGGGTTTGTTTTTTTTTTCCTATCAAGATCTGTATGCATTTATCATACATTAAAAGGCTAAGGTAAATCATTTTCCTCTTGAAAATGCCAGCTGCAATAAATCCTCCCCCCTCACCACTCCTGCACTCCTGTAATGGAGAGCTTGGCATTTTAAAGCTGTTGATTCACCTCGCTTGCAGGAGTCCCAGCCAGCTCACCTTCCCAGCCACCAGCTCCTCTGCTGCTCCACTCTCTCCATCAGTGGTCCTGAGTTGCTTTTCCTTCCTAATCCTTCACATGAGGCTGTGTTCCCATCCCTGTGTTCTCCAGCTGATCCCCACTAACATCCAAGAGGGGTATCTTACCACTTACAGCTATTCAGGGGCCCAAATCAGCATCTGTCCCCTTAAACTCCTCTCTCCCTTCCTGCAGCCCCTCGAAACCCTCCTTTCAGCTGAATGGTGCCTGTTAGAGGTGCAGGCTGTGCTGTACCCAGAGAGTGCATGGTGTGTGTGTGTGTACTTTGTGGTATGTGCTGGTCGAGCCTGGCACGCTGCTCTCTGATACTGCTTTATGACAGTAGAAATGTCTGCTTGTGTGTAATGTCACGTCCTAGTTGTCATGTTTATTCTGTGGCCAGCATTGCCAGTGGGATCCAGGCTGTACCTACAGAAAGAAGTGCTTTATGCATTTGTACATTTTAAGAACCGAGGTTCATCGCTGCTTTTCCATGTCCTACGTCTGTGCCCAGGTCTCGGTAGCCAGAGCTCCTTTACACAAAGCTGCCTGGCAATCCAGGCTCATATTCTTTCTCCAGACTGGAAGCAAAATTCCGAGCTCCTGTTTTTTGAGCCACTTGCCTGGTTTCTGTTGCTGCACTGGGTTTGGTAGCGCTTCCTGCACTCGCCCTTCCAGCTGTGGCTGGTAGGGACATTTCAGTATTACTTGGAAAAAGAAAAAAAAGGAGTGGGAGTAAAACACTCAAGTTCTGCAGCGAGGCCGCACTGACAGTTTTAAATGCTTATTTGTGCTTTCTTGTGCGTTAGCACTGGAAAATGAGAATGTGAGGGTGGAGGAGAGCGCGGCGTTGTTCAGCGGCACCGCCTCTGTGCAGCGGCGGCTCGAGGGACCGGCACGGCGTGGCCCTGCTGTGGTGGCCCTGCTGTGGTGGCCCTGCTGTGATGGCCCTGCTGTGGTGGCTCTGCTGTGGTTTAGCTGCTGGGTGTGAGTGGCTTGGCCACCACCAGCCCCACGTTATGTAAAGGTCATCTGGGCCAGGGTTAATTCTATTGCCACCAGACTTCGGCGAAAGTAAATACGCAAAACGTTACATAACCCGAGGGGAGAAGTAGGATGAAAATTGTGCTGCCCACAGATTGAGTGGGGAGGGTTGTGGGTGTTGGTAACTAGTAATTTAGAACATCTGCAGACTTTTTATTATTACTTTTTTTTTTTTTAGTGTTTTCCATTTCCCTGCTTTGTGGCAGTACCTTTCTTAAAAGACCTGGAGGCAATGTTGTATCCAGCAGTAGGTGAATTTAAAGGCTTGGGTGACTTTCATTGAGGTTAGTGCTGAAATGCTGTGCTCAGAATCGGAATCCAAATGGTTCTTGGATAATCTCAGCTTGCCAAGTCTATAAAGAAACTTACCCTAACTCTTCCCAACACCTCTCCTCCTTTTGTCCCCCAAAACTGGGGTGTTTGTATAGGGAGAGGTCTGCCATTTCCCACATCAGCATTAGCTGGTGTGGAAATGCTCTGTTCTCTGTTCCTTTGTGGAGGAACCACGGTGCAGTCACTGGGGCAGACACCCCTTCTACAAGCTGGTGTGCTCAGACCCTCAGCTCCCCCAATGCTGTTGATATTTTCCCCCTCCATCCCCACAAGCACAGTAACATTAGTAGCACTTACAGTCTCCTTTCCATCCAGGACTGGTTTTGGTTTTTATGGGAAAGCTGTAAAAAGAATAATCTTCTGCTTGCAGATATAGATCTTCATGCTAGTCTGGATATATTCCCCATGCTTGGGACAGGGCCAACTGGACCTCTTTAATGTTCAGCTTTCCCCTTTTTCTTTTTTTTTTTTTTTTAACTTATCTTTATTAGATATTTTAGCATTTCATTTCTTTGTTGCTTTATTTCAAGAGAGGAGATATTTCTTCTTCCACATGCTCAGTTTAATCAGAGGGCTGAAAATAGGTGTTTGGGGATTCCGATGTTATTTATTTTTCCCTATTAGGAAATGAGTCACGAGTAAGTGACAACACTGTCTCCAATCAGAGGGAGTCAGAGCTTGTGGATGCCAAGGACTTGTCTGCTAAAGATGACTTTAAACTGCACAGTCTTACAGCCTTCTGTGAACCTCAGCCTGTTTCAGGTGTGGCTTTGGCCTTTTATTGTTCTTCTTCCCAGCACACTGAAAAGGACATTTCACTCTCTGTCAGCGGGCAGACGTCCTGAGAGGTCCTGAGTGCTTTTTCATCCCAGTAAATGGAGGGGGTGTCACAGACGGCCAGCATTGCTCAGCATCCCTCAAGTACATCACAGAGGCATCTGTTGGCAGAAGCACTCACGAAATTACCCATCAATATCTCTGCATCTCAGCTGTCACATACTCACTGCACTGATAGAAAGTCACGTGTGTGGGCCAGGCTGGGATGGCTTTACGGGAAAGATGGTTAAAAAGTAATTTCTCTTCTGTGGGAGACAGGGAGTGCTCAGGATATTCTGCTTACAGACAGATATTTAAGTTTAACATACCTCTTAAAATGTGTATAAAGTGCTGCCTCAAGATGCTAAATATTAAAATTGAATGAAAAAAATCAACTCCTGTTTTATTTGTTGCTCAGGATCTTTTCCTTATGTAGTCCTTTTTGTTATGATACTGCTCTGATATGAAGTAATTTTTTCTCTTCAGTGCTAAAAATTAATTACTTTTAAGAGCAGAATGAACCGTATGTTAAAAAGCATTTACTTTCTACATTAAAAAGTACAACTGGCTCTTAAGTCCAGAGGACAATTATATTGGCTTTAAGGGAAAAGAAAAGTAATTACAAATAACTGTCTGCAAAGCCAGATGAGATTGGCTGGATTTTGAGGAAAATGTATCTTAATCCCTTGATTTGACAGTCGCCTGGCAGTCAGAGCAGGAAAAGAAAGTCACTGAGGTTTTTTTCCATCTCTGTGAGCTGGGAAATGAACATCGTACTGCAGAGATAGAAAAGGAACAAATAACTCTACAGGGCAGCATGACAGTCACACACAGTCTTTTCTGGAGAAACAGCCCATAGTCAGGGTATTCCTGGTTTCCAGTGACAGGAGCATCACAGGCTCTGCCCAAGTCTCCTGCAGATCTCTCGTGTATGTTTACATAAGTGCTGTGGTAGTAAATTATGGAGTTGTTTTTTTGGTGGGTTTTTTTTTGTTTTGTTTTGTTTTGTTTTTTTTTTCTGTGTGTGCTGTGTTCATCATAGCTGTCACTCCAAGACCTAAACAAAACTGGAGCCTTGCCATGCTGCTGCTGTGGCAACACAGGAATAAGCTGTTCATGACCAAACAGTTTGAAGTCTGAGACAATAAAAAAATAACAGGTAGAGGAGAGGGACAGATTCTGTTCAAGCATTCCTACGTGTGTGCTTTATGTGCATATGGTCATGCTTTGTTTGCACAGAGGCATTGGAAGTAGAGTTTTTTGCTGATTGTTATTTATTTTTTAATGTTCTCTCATCATCCAATGGCTTGAAACCATGGAAGAGCAAGGAGTGACACTGTTCTCTCTTCAAATCCCAAAGCATTCCTTACCATTCTTGTTTTAGACCAGTTTCTTACTCCCTACCCCCAAACAGGGGATTGAGTTGCATCCCTCAAGTTCAGGCTACAGGCACTTCCAGATCCTGGATTGCTCCCACAGAATTAACAAACCCACTGTGTCTGGGGGCTGCAGAGCTAATTGCCACCTCCTAAAGCTTCACTTCCTCTTGTAAAGAGTGAGGCTGTGGTCAAGCTGTAAAACAGCAGCTTGAACAAACATGTTTGAAGTTGCTGATGTGCCCAATAGTTGCCTATAGAAACACACCTAAGGGAGACACAGGTTTCCAAAATTCAGGGTGATTTACCTGGATACTTTGCTATGTAGCTCAAGTCCACAGCAGCCTAACCCCATGAAAACAAGTCCCCTGTGGGAAGTTAGAGAAAGGCAGAGCTGGGGATGTTCAGAACTGTTTTATGGGAAACAATGAAATGGTGTCTAGCACACATAAAAGCCATAATATATAGCAAATGCAGATGGAGCTGCAGGCCAGTGAAGAAAGAGCAAAGGTGTAAAAGCATGTTAGCAAACATATAAAAATGACCCCAAGGGCATCTGAGTGTGAGGAAGAAAAAAACATCAGCAAGAGCAGTATATTCCTGCTGAGAGAGGGATGTGGGTGATGGGGGTTCACTGAAACACCCCCAAATGCCAGAATGAAACCTGTGGCCTTGGGACCCAGAGAGACTGGGAAAGGGAGAGGATAGCACCAGGAAACAGAGCAGAAACTAAGTCTGTGTGTATATCAGTTCTCACTATGCTAATGTTATTTTTTTTTCCTGTAATTAAAAAAGATTGAAGATATAAATCTTGACTAATACTGATTAGGGTCTTAAGGCCTCAGTTATTCTAGCAATAAATACTTGGTCTTTTGTATGAATAGATACACATACATGTATATATATATGGTGTGCTTTGTCTTTACTGATAAAACAGGATAACAGTATAATTAATCATGTGACATCACCTTTCAAATGAAGGTTTGGGCTGTAGGATTACAGCCTACAGATGATAAAGGTCCACAGTTTAGCGTCACACAGATCCCACCTAAATTATTCACACGCCCTTCAGGCCTTGGCTGCCCTCAGGACCCCTGGATGTGAATGCACATGTTGGGTCTCAGGCTGGGATCATTATGTGTGTGACGGCTGCTCGACTGCAGGGGGGAAGTGTGAAAACCAAACAGCCTTGAGTGGCTTCCAAGGAGGCCCTGGGACCATGCTAGGGATGTCTCTGTGCTAAGGCAGGCCAGCTCTCCTAAGGTGCTTTTCCCCAGGTGAGATCCAGGTGATGTGTTCGTTTCCCTGCTTAGAGCAATCAGAACAAACCCCAGTGTGTTCTGCTGTGGGTGTGAGCTGGCCAATCTGCTGGTGCCTTCATACAAGATGGGTTAAATATTCCCCTCCCTGAGGGCTGGTTTGCACAAGGGCAGGCAGCACAGGAGGAGAGGGAGCTTGGCCAGTGCTGTGGGAACAGGCAGAGCCGTGGAAATCCTGTTGGGAATGGGGATCCATCCACACTTGCTGTCAGACTCTGGCTGTTCTCACTTTCCCACCCAGTCTCCCACAGCTGAACAGAAAGTGGCCCAGGCTGAGAGGCCAGGAGTGGTTCTCCTCCAGCAGTGCTGGGTTTCCATGCTGCTGGCAGGTGGGGACCTGCTCAGGGCCTCCTTCAAGCACAGTGTGGAACACAAATGAGCCGGTCACACTTCATCATTCCTTCCCTAAGGAATCTTGTGTTGATAGTGGGGATGATGACAGTCATGGGTGAGAGGTGGAGGTGGCACCTCACACATCTGAGCTTGGGGAGACTGTCTGCATCCCCTGAGGCAGCAGGGTGGGACAGCTGGCACTCCCACGGTGCTGGGCTTCCCTGGGAGCACAGGCCAGGCTGGAACCAGGCTCCTTCCAAAGCGACTGGAGGCTTCTCCTTGGCTTCAACACCCACACTTCTGAGCAGGCCTCCTCACTGAGGGCAGCCTGGTGCTCCCCTCCAGGGCAGTCTGAAGTGCCTTAGCAAAGCACTCAAGCAATCTTTTAATGGTGGATATTCCCTGTCCTTCACTTCTCTCACGCTTCCAGCTGAGCAGGAGAGTGAAACTCCTGCTGTAGTCCATGGAGCAACATCAGTGCAGCTTCTTAAAATTCCCTGAGGTCTTCATTTGGCTCAAGTCTTGTCCTAGATAGCCATAAAATTTTGATGTTTGATTTTGTGTTTGGTTTTTGGACTTTTGCTACATTGTGCACTGCCAGATGTTGAGGTTCACAGTTACTTTTGTTCACTTACTATGTTGAATATTAAAAGGAAATAAAAATTCTTGTACTTCAGGCTTTAAAATGCCCTTTAATGCAGGAAGAGAGCCTCAGGTACATTTAATGCATTTCACCTACAAGAAGTGCTTTTAGAGGATGACTGCATTAAAAATATTTCCTCAAAATAAGTAGAGAGCATTGGATATTTATCAACAAATAAAACTGCAAATAAAAGAGGCAGCTGGTTCAAGGTTTATCTCTAAAAATTACTGAAGCATTTACAGAAAGGTTTTGTCAGGTAATTTGCATATTCATGAGTAATTTCTCCAGTTGCTGTATTTAGTTGATAATGCCTTTTTTTTAATACTGTAATTAAAAAAAATTTATCTAGGTTACACTTCAATTGTTTTCTCAGATGCAGCAAAGCAATTGGTGTTTTGTTTACTTGCTGTTTTAAAAACAGCTATTACCTGTAAAACATCAGTTGCAAGGAAAATTTTCATACCTGACAAATTTCTGGGAGGACCTCCCAGGTAATCAGACTCTGGACACTGCCATTTGAGAACCCCACAGCTACAGAGATGCTTCTAGGACAGGAAAGGGAAGGATGGAGGAGGAGACAGATTAGGAGGCAAAAGAAGGATGTGAGCATGGACCAGGAAAGTTGGCTGCAGCAAAGCCCAGAGCCACTGATAAGTCTGTCAATTCTTCTTTAGCTTTGAGGGAATGAAGATTTATGTTTGTTGGTGAGGGCAACAAGAGAGAAGTTTCTTCATCAATCCATTCTGCAAATGTCCCTGGCTGGTAATCCCACAGTCAGGCCTCCAAGCTGCTGTCATCTGGCTGGAACTTGGAAGGCTTATTCCATGGGCAGCATTGAAGCAAATGAGATCCCAGTTAGGACAAGTATAGAAAGCTGTGAAATTTCCCATGTGCAATTTCCTTTTAGAAAGGGTTTCTCCTCTCTCACATATTAGTATTTCATTGAAATATTTCACTGAGACTGAAATATTTAGCTTTCCACTTCTATCAGCTGGTGTCAAGTTATGTGATTCTATGATAATGTAGAAATCTAAATCATGAAGCTAAGATGATGCATTTTGACCTTATCACACAGTAGTATTCTAGCCCAGTCAAGTCTGAATTACCATTTTTAGTGAAAATGTTGACAAATTGTGTATCTTCTCATGGAACACTTGAGTTTAATGGAAGCATCATTTCCCAGTGGGAAAATGTGTCATTAAACAAAATGTCAACAGCTGCTGGGCTGGAGAACATGCTAGTGGACAATGGGAGGGGAGGAAAAAAAGACCCGTGTCACTGACACACACATACACAGTTGATGAAATCAATTTCAATTTACTCAAGTTGTTCTAGCATCACTTTCAATTACATATGCCAAGGAGAATGCTACAGCATCCAGCTGTGGGAATCAACAAGACAATTGTGTGGCAGTTGTGAAAAGAACAGTCAGCAGAGAAATTATTTGCATTTGCTTTTCTTGACAGCTGATATTTTCCTGATAAATTGATGCCCTTTGTTGTTCTAGCTGCTTTGAAGAATCAACCCACTCAAGGGGGTGGTGGCTTTGCCCTCATTCCTGGCTTTCCATCAGCTGGCACAGGTTGGGGAGGAAAACAGGAGACTGAGACAGGAGGAGGAGGTTGCAGACCATGTAGCAGAGGTGAAGCTGGAACAGTGATTAAAGACAAGCTGTGGACAGAGTGCTGCTCCAGTGATGGTGTTGTCCAGAGCTGTGAGTGTCAGGGTGGATTTGGGCAGGATTGGTGGTAGGAAAGATACTTTCATGGCTTGACATGAGCTGATGACCATCAAAACAAGGAGGCCTGTGAAGCTGCAGGCTGCTGAGAGAAGCAGAGGAACTGTAAAATCAGACATCTTCTGCCTAAAGGAGTGTGGGTTGGTGCCAGTAAGGGAGGAGGACAGGAGAGATTGTCAAGGCAGTTGGCATTTAAACTCCAAACCATGCAGCTGTGCCATGGGATTTCTTTCCATAGCGAGCCCCAGCAAGGAGGAGGTAGAGGGAAACTTTGGCAGCAGGATGTGCAAAAGGTGCCCGTATCAAATATGCAAAATTGTTCCCCCAGGATTTCCCTTCAATGGGGTCATATTGTTGTTAAATGGATTGTTAAATAGGATTTAAATAGCTTATTAAATGGGGTCCCCAGCTGGGTGGCTCTTAGTGGGCAGACTGTTCCAATTATTCTGGATTTGCCCTTTTCCTGCAACAGCCCTGCCCAGCCTAATACCAATATTTCAGCAAAATTCACTTTTGCAGGAATGTTATTCTATCCTAGGATCTGGGCCAGGCCTTTATTTCTGCTAATTACAGATCAGTCATTCTTTTTCTTTTCTAAATGTTGAAAAAATGTGTTTTATGTGCAAGAATGGCTGATAAGTGATACACCCACAGGAACATTATATTTTTCTAACATCCGCCTCTGTGTTCTCTAATTTGCCTGCCACTGTCTTTGTAGAGGATCTGTCCCCTTCCCCTAGCACTATTCCCTCCTTTTAGATGTTTTTTCTTCAGTCACCTTTAATTCCCACCACTGCCACATCACAGTTTATTGCTTTTTACTGCTTGATCAGTTGGTGAGTCTGAATTTTCTCTTTGTTTCAGGCATTCTTTGTCAGTCTTCACTAGGTGCTTAATGGTAAAACCTCACCTGCACCATTCTGCTTCATAGTGGGACCAGGGCAGGGCCAAGAGTGACAGAGCAGGAGCACCACAAGTACCATCTAACCCCTTTCAATTGGTGACCCTATTCTTAAAACCTGCTTGTGCTGCTTTTTATGGAGAATCTTCAGGATGTCTCCTGTTTATTTCAAAATAACATTTTTGGCCATCGAAAGAGACTGCTATGAATGCCGAAGCTGGCACCAGTGTTTTCTAAATTAGACTGAGGCAGCTCAGTGATAAAACAGTGGTTTGCCAGTCTCAGCTGGCTTTATACTGGTGAAGATGTTGTGTGTCAGCACTGATGGCCCTGACTCATCCAGTCCTCTTGAGAATGACCTTTGAGGCTTTGGGCAACATTTTCAAAGCACCTCGGTAGGCAAGGATCCCACATCCCCTCCTTGTCATCGAGGTGTGAGCTTCAGAGTGCCAGAGTCACCACAAGCAGTGACCATTCCTCACGTGAGGTGTGTGGAGTGCTCGTTGCCCTTTCCCTTCAGGTTTGTTGTGGTGTGAGGGCTCTCCTGAAACGTGTGCCTTTCGTGCAGGAATGCCATGGTGAAATCTCAGCAGCTGTTGGAGGCACCCAGCCTTTGTCTGGGTCCTGTTCCTGCTGCCATACAGTAAAATGAGGAGCCAAATTATCTCCTTGGAGTGCTGAATCCATCAGCAGAGGTTGAGCTGTCTCAACACAGCACAAAGCTTCCATTTTTCCCTCAGTCCCAGGGATGGAAACAGAGCTGGGGCACCAGGAGCAGCTTGTCACACTTGAACTTTTCATGTGGGAGCACTGCTTCGTTCCTTAGGCTCACCAAACTGGCAGAAGTGATGTTTCTTGCCCAAGATGGCTGTTGAGAGTTATGTTTTTAGGTTCCATATTTGAAAACCACCTGGGAGGTCTGAAGACACATCTCTCCAAGGGGTGACACGTGTTTGTTGCACATGTGTGGAGGAAGAGCCATGACTGTGCTGTGCTGTGGGTGAGGAGCTGTCTGAGAGGAGCATGCCTTGGCATGCCTGGCCTGGGAAAGGCCTGGAGCCAGCTCCTGACCAGGCACCTCGCTGTTCTTGACAGCAGGCCTCAGCACAGGCTGCCAAAAAACCACTGAGGAGTGTGAAATCTGTTTTCTGGGGAAGGAGCTCACACCTGGGGCTAGAAACACAGCTCTCCTTCCCAGTCTTTTGTGGCCAGGGCCCATCACATGTCTGTCTGGACTCGCTGCTGTCCAGCAGTGCCTGTGCCAGTCGCTTCTTCTCCCTCCTGTTTTATCTGGGCTGCAGGGCAAAACTGTCTTAAATTCTTCACTGGGCTTTTTGAGCTTGCTGTGGGAAGTCTCCCTTGTATCTGGCTGCAGTGAGTGTGGTGTGGAGACCGACAGAGTGTGGAAAACTACTGAGAGCTTCTGGGAGGGGATGGTACACCACTGCTTAACATAATGTGTGACTAGAGCCCCACAGAGCTTCCAGCTTCTCTTGTCTGTGTGTGGTGCCCACGTCTCAGAGGACAGGCTGGGGATGAATCCACTCTGACCATCGTTGGCTGAGGGAGGAGCAGCACCAGAGATGGATATGATGCACAGTGTCATCTCCACATTCAATAACAAATAAGACCACAAAAGTTCTCAAAATAGCCCTCCTTGGGTTTGTGTCAGGGTGTCCAGGAGAATGGGAGCCAGGGACAGACTATGGCAGCCTGGAAGCTTCCTCGCTTTACTGACCAACATCCTGCCTGCAGGACACCAAGAGCTCTCTGCAGGACACCAGATCGATCAAGGATGGAAAGTACCAGGAGTGCAGTTACGTTGGCCTGCTGAGTTTCACATAAAGATGCTGTAAGAAGGATGCTGGTGTTGCTAGGGAAAGGTATCTCAGCTGAGGGTTTTTGGATGTACAGCTCTGCACTGGTCCCTCAGGCATGGCCTCTGGAGCAAGCCCAGGAGGGATGTGGAAGGGGCACTGCCACCTGGAACATGAGCCCCTGGGCAAGGGGCTCACCATCTGTTGCTTTGAGTTGTGCTTGCCAGAAAAGTCACCACCCCAAATATATTATTTTCTCCTTTTGACCATCACACTCCCAGACACACTGCTGCTTTGCAGGCCATCCCAATGGCTGTGTCCCAGCTTCTTGGTGACATTTGAAGGGTCATCCTTCTCAGGGTGTCCTAGTCAAGTACGGAGAATTCTTGGAAGAACTCAATATAAGCATGATTCTGCACACAGGTCCATCCTGAAGTGCTGTAACTCCTATTTTCTGAGGTACTTATTTCTTGGTTGCACAGGGATTTGGTTTATAGCAACATGAGAGAATGAATCTGACTTTCAACATCTGGCTTTTGGAGGCCTGAGAAACTCCTGTGATTCACAGAGAGGATTTTCAAGATCAGTACCTGCTAGTCTCTGAGCAGGGCCAGGAGGGCAGCTCTGCCCTCTGAAGCTTTTTATTCTGTGTAGTGGCTGTTCAAACGTGGCCTTCACTCCTCAGTGGGCACAGCTCAAGGCACTGGCCAACGTGTGAGGAGAGAAGCTGGGGGAAACCCTGCCAAGAGCTGTGGTTGAAATACAAAAAGTGTAACCAATCAAGCTACATATGGGATTTCTTTAAATCAACAAGGAACCCATTTGACACCCTGTCCCTCCAGCTGTCACCATCTGCATGAACAGGATCTCTCACCTATGACTGAGGGGTTATTAAAGCAGAAAGAAAATGTAGAGGTGGTTACAACGTGGATTCAAAGCTCTCCCTCCCTGGATCTGCGTTGTGCTGATCCCTTCCTGAGGAGCTAAGCATTCCAAGGGCTGCTGTGCCCAGGTGTGCCTGAAGCACAGGTCTTATGGCTGGGCTGCAAGAAGAGTCAAAGCGACGATGCTGTGCTGCTGTGAAGGCTCCATGCCCTCCTGAGATCTCCATACATGAGGCAGACTTTCCGACTCTGAGACCAGCCAGCTTTGGGGCAGCTTCTTCCCCTGCAGTGGTGCACACACTGCCCTGCTGCAGGGGCTGGCCCCAGGTTTTGGAATGGTAAAAACGTTCGTCTTTTATTTCTGTCGCCGCTCAATATTATGGGAAAAGATGTTATCACAGCTAATCCGTGCGGTGTCTCTGGAATTTCTTGGCCTGTGAGGGTTTATGCTGCATTCATGTATTCCATGAATTGGGCACAGGTTTTGCTTCCTACAGCAGGAGTTTTTTTCAAGGGCATCCCAATAAGATGAAAGTGTGGTCGCTGACAGAAACCACAGTGTCAGACTACAGTCTTGAGGATGTTTTGAATGGCTCTGTATTTTAATTCTTGATTTCCCCTGGCATTTAGACAACCAGCAATTTATTTGAAATCCTAAGGGGAGAGGAAAAAGGAGAACTGGAGGAAATGCCTTAATTTAATTGATCGGAATATTTTGGAAGTTCACATGTGCCCTATTTTTTTTAAAAAAGAGATAACTAGAGAATAGAAAAAATACTGTGGAAAATCATACTGAAACTTTAGCATATTTTTTCCTTGGTTTTTTTTGGACTTCTAATTATATTCTAATATGCTGGGAAGGTATAAAGCGATACCTAATGGCTGAAAAAATTAAAAATAGGCATAAGAGCAGTCAACCTGGGGAACTCACTGCTGCAGCCTTTTGGCAGAGAGTCCCATTTCTTGTAGGAAGACTTTGAAAAATCCTGGTACTATCACGATTATAAAGTTTGTGGCTTTGCGTAGGAAGAGTAAGAAAAAGAAAATGAGATCTTGAACGTCAGGATATGATCTATCCTTTGTCTCTTCCCCAGCTCCATATTAAACACTTCAGTAGGCATTTTCAAAGGTTGCTGTGTGAAGTATCGAGCAGAAACAATGACCCAGTGTTGTGATCGAGGCTGGGGAACCTTAACCAGTAACTTGCAGCTGTCTGTGTGAGTTATCTGCAAACCACATCAGCATTGTCTTATGTGTATCAAAGCTGATCATTTCCTATATTGTTCTAACATACCTGCCCTGCTCTGTTGGGGCTGCAGGAAAACAGGAAAGGAGGAGGGTCTTGGCTGCAAGTGGGTATCTTGTTCTTCCTTTGTGATACCAAAACATTTGTGAATGAGCTTTGACCCTGAAGTAGGCTGAGCTGGTAAGGAAATTCATCATTTTCTGTCCATTAACATTTCATTCACATTGTTTACCTTTTGTTTAAACAAGGAGGTTTTGTTGGTTTTTGTTTTGTTTTTTGCTTTGTGGAACATGATTTGCCCATAAGCCCAGACGCCAGCCCCTGTCCCCAGTCCTTCCAGCCTTTGACAGCATGGGCAGGGTGAGCTGTGCTGGGGTGTAACAACAGAAAGCCTGAGAGGTCACACAGATGATTCACTCAGGCTTTAAATGTACAGTGACTAATATTTCTTAAATTCTGTAAAGTGATACACCATCTGCACAGAGGGGCATCCCTTTCTTCAGGTGTCCTAGCTAAACCTCATGTACAGGAGTTCCTGCTACAATCTTCCACCAGGTATAACAGTGCAGCCACGAAGATCACTGGCTGCATTGCTGACATACTGACAGCATCCCTTTCCCTTCAGATTTTCCTGCAGAAAGTGGGCATCTCATTATTATGCATGCATCTGTTCAAACCTCTGTTTTCTCTTGCTTGTGACCAAAACTTGCTGTTGATGTGCAGCCATTATCACTTTACAGCTGCAACACCTGCAGAGGTGGCACATGGTAAAGGAAGGTAAAGCATAACCCAGCAATGCACTGCAAAACAGCCCAAAAATAAATGTGAAGCAGCCTTGTGCGTGAGAGTAGGGGAAAGCTTGCACACAAATGCAGGATCAGATAATCCTGGTTAAATGTACACCACGGTGTAATCAGATTGTGCTGTTGGTTTGTGTTGTTGTAATGGTATTTGTAATAAGCAGCTTTGCTCAGAAGCCTGGTGTTCGTGCGGAGTGCTGTCCTCTCTGGGGGTGTTTCTCAGGGTGCTGTGCTGTGTGTAAACAGGGCAGCTCAAGGTTGCTTCCCAGTGCTGGTGTCCCAGAGGACCCAGGAGCCAAGTGAGGCTGGGAAGCTCCACTGCAGAGGAGGAGCTGGTGGCAGAGGAGGCTGTCGGCCCTTTGCTGACCCCGGGCTCGACTGCACATGGAGCAGAGCATGATCCAAAGGTCCCTGACCCCACAGCCCAGGTTTGCTGCAGACATGTGAACAGCAGTGCCACGCTGGCATGGCCTTGTGCCCAGGCTGGTGGGCAGGGGCTCTGAGCTGGCATAGCCCTGCTCCCAGGGATCCTTCCCAGTGTGCCTGCTCTGCCCGTGCTGCCCAGCCTGCCCTGGCCACCCACTCACAGAGAGCTCATCTGCAGCCCTGTGCTGAGCCCCATGGACAGCTCCATCTTCTCCTTCAGGGAAGGAATGCATAAGGCTGGGTATAACCCCTGCTAATTTAACCCACAGGTCCATATTGCTTAAAATCTGCACCACAAGCAGGATGCGGGTTTTGTAAGAGCCCCTCAGAGCTCCCAGGTGTGAGATGCCATACAGAGAGGCGTCAGCAGCTCCCCTCTGACACGACCCTCTCTACATCTGACATGCTTTTTTCAGATAATGGTGGTTTTTGACTTGCCCAAGCAGCTGGGCTGGGTTAACAGCAGACAGCCCTGTGTGAGACAGATTCCCAATAGCCGGGGCTCAGCAGCTGAATTTGTGAAATAATCCCACCGGCTTTAATCGAGAGAGGAGACTGCGAGAGGCTTGTAAATTCCTACAGCAAAATTCTCATTCACGAAGCAGATCCTGCCTCCACTGTGCTTATCTCCCTCCCTCTGTGTGCAGAGCCCTTGACGTCAATGGAAGATTCGCTCTTTCGGGGAGAGCAGAAGACTGAGGTCACGCTCCTCCCTGCAAACAGGAGAATTATGTCCCTGGCATTGAGGCGAGAAGGCTCTAGGCTTTTGCACAAAAGCAAAAAAGACTTGAAACAATGTCATGCATAGAAAAATAAAAAGGTAGATCGAGTGCAGGAGAAGCATTTGGAGCTGTATCAGCAGGCGGTGGAAGGATGCCACTCTCGGTTGCATTTAAAAATGAGCTGTGTGGCAGCCATGAATGGTGTGCAGGATTTTCATTCATTCATCCCCCTCTCCAGCTCTGGGAAGGGACATCTGTCAGCCCTGAACCCAGGCAGCAGTCAGGCTGCAGCATGCTGTGCTCATAGCCCAGCACATTTAAATCAGCAACCCAGAGGTTAAACTCCACAGCTCAGCCACCGGTGGCCTCGGTGATATTTATAGATTGCATTACATTTGCTGCAGCTTTTATGAGCAAAAGGTACTCCTCATGGCTAAATTATCAGAGGTTAAGTGTGACCAGTTGTAGTTAACCTCATGATGAATGTTGCTATTTTGATTTTTTTCCTTGTATTTGTGAGGACTGAGCATATGGGTTTAAGAACCTCTGAAGAAAATATTAGATTTTTTTTTTTATCAAATTCCGTTTATAAAGCTGCTTTTGGGGAGGAAGTGCTTTGCAGAAATTAACATTTTACCTAGCTTAAACTTTGGAATAGTATCCAGCCCTTGCAAATTGAACACTGCCATTCCCCTCAAAGAACTGTTTATTTCTTCTCTGCAATAAGGGAAGCGAGTTCCTAACTCTGCGGGGAACGTATCGCTCTGCAAATGAGGTTTGTAGCTGCACAGAACTACAGCATAGTTCGCCGAGGCCAAAAGCCAGCTGAGGTGACCAAAGCCAGGAGAGGTGTCCCTGGGCGCTCCCCGTGGTCCTGGGAGGGAGGAGGGATGTCTTCTGCAGGACAGTTTTCTCCCAGGGCTGGAAGTCAATCAGCATGTGGCTCACGCCACGAAGGCGGCAGCGTAAACGGGGAGCTTGTGTTGCTTTCATCCCGTCTCATGTTCCTGCCGAGGCTGTTATTATTCACCATTTACCTTCTCAAAATATTGAGCCAATTAGAAAAGCAAATCTCTCTTTTGGTGAATGCCCAAGGGTGAAGCTGTAACGATGTGTGTTCTCCGCAAGCCCTAATTGCGGGTGTCGCAGTTGCGCCTGGGACTGCTGGGCTGAGCAAACCCAAATTCCTGTCTGAGATATTTTACACCTTGGCCAAGCCACACTGAGTGGCTGCTTTTGTCCAGCTTCATGAACCGGCTGGCTGAGGCTGGTCAGCTCTGGGATGGGAAAAGCAGCTACAGGGAAGGAAGGGATGGCTCCTGGGGAACGTCATCCCGGCGGATAGCGAGGGAAGGTCCCAGATGCTGGATCAGGCTCTGTTGCTCACAAAGTGTGAGCTGCCAGTGCATTTATTGGGATGGGGGCTGTAATCCTGGCTGGGAGATACAGAGAGAAGTCTCTGGGTTTTTCCCTTGTTAATTGTCAGACAAGTGGGGTGTGAGGGTTATTAATCATAATGCAGACAGGATTACTCCAGTGTGCTGTCAGTTAGATTAGGTCCTGGTGTTGAAATCCTGTACTTTTCCTTATATTTCCTTTCTTGTGGTGAATTGAGTAGCATACTCTAAAAGTTTGCATGAATGAGGGTGTGTATGTCAGTTGAGAGATTTCAGGCAAAGGAAGATTTCAGTATAGAAGTCCAAGAAGCTGCTGTACTTCCTTTTACATGCCAGGATTTCTGCCCCCCCTGCATGATGAGAGCAGGGCTAACTTAGTGAATCCCTTTATTAAACTCATCTGATGGCTCAGGCTGCCTGCCATTAGTGCTGTTTCATACATGATAAGTGGTATTGCTAAGCTTTCTAAAATGAGTATAACAATCTAACTGGTGCCCAATGGGATATCCATCTTGTGCCTGACTGCAAGGAATAAATTATGCTCTCACACTGATAATTGCTCATGCGTGAGTTCAAGGATTACAGTCCTGCAATGCTGATGATTAGAACTGGTCTCCCTTTTTTGTGCACAGATGCTCCCTGTGATCCACTTCAGTGTCTGCCTCAGCTTCTCCAAATTGATTGCTCTTTGCAAGAGAAGGAAGACACAATTCTGCAAAAGCTTTGCAGGCAGCTAGGACCTGATTTAAATTCTGAATATAATTTCTGATGTCTTCTAGGTAGTTTAAAGAAGTATTCTTGGACATTTTTAGTGGTTCTGAAAATGGGGTGGGTCACAGAAAAACAGCATTCAAAAAGAAATACCTTCAGAAAATACAGAAGTATTAAAAAAAAACTGTAAAAGTTCATGTAAAAGTAAGTCTGTTCTGAATGGAAGAAGCAGAAATAACTACAAATTTTTTCTCCCTAAAATAAATTCCCCAAGCTCCTTAACAAGACTGGTGACAAAGCAACGTACGAAGCTCTGCCCTACGCTTCACTGCCTATTTTCTCACCCTCAGCTTAAAAATAACAGCACTGTAGCACCTTCTGTTTTCTCATGACGTCTACACACACTTTATGAATAATCTTGAGGGGGAACGCTGTGCTTGATCTCTGATTGGGATTTTCCCGTCTTACCCGGTGTTGACTTAACCCTGCTTCCAAGAAGTCAAGAGTAAAACGCCCATTGATTTCGGTGCGAGCAGATTTTGACTTTTCAGAAATGCTCAGCCATATGTGTTCTCGTTTTGGAAGTATCATGTGGTTGCATTTGGCCCATGTCATGTTTTAGTCACTCAGAAAGAACACGCAGAGTTCCAGCCTGTCCTTACCTGCCCTCATGACTGCAAGAGCTGAGGGCCTTGGGGAGGGTTTGAGGGCCAAAGGTTCTGCTGTTGTCCTGTTTTGGGGTTTTGCTTGTTTGTTTGTTTTCCTTCCCAAATTTCAAGAAAACATTTCTATTCTGAGACAAAGGGAATACGAACATTTCTAATGTGCTGTGAAATAAATCTGAGGGAGAAAAATGTTTGAACTCAGCCTATATGTTTTATTTGGGGATAAATGGTAACAGCATCTTTATTTTATTCCTTGTGATATAATGTAGTATTTTAAAGGGGGTAAAAGAGTTTTGAATCAGGAGTTGAAACACTGTTTAAATCTTACTGAGGACCTTCTAAATTTCCTACATTTAAAAATAAAATGTTATCAGAAGTGACACATCTGTGAAACATTTACTTTTGGCTGATGGGTATTTTCTGAGGGAAAAACACTTCACTGAAAATTTCTATCAGGCTTTAGGGTTTCTTGGCCTTTAATGTATTTACACCCATCAATATCAAAGGGAGGCTTAGGAAATGCTCTGGGTTTGTGTTATGTGCTGGGAGCTGACTGAGGGCAAGATGAAGGGCTCAGAGTGGAGATGCTGTGGAGCTTTAGGTGGGATGAGCCTGCAGGCAGGGATCAGAGCCCCTTGGGTAAGGGGAGTTTCAGCAGCTGTGAATCAGGAGCACAGCCCATTAAACCTGCTGCTCTCCAAGGGTAACAGCCCCTGGCAGAGGGGCTGGGTGAACAGACCTGTGTCTGCTTCAGCCACCTCCCATCTGTGATCACACTTTCACAAGGTGTTTACACAGCCCAGCTCTTTGCCTAAAATAACGTGAGAAATCTGTGCTAGAAGAAGGACTTAAAACTAATCCTCCCAGGGTCTGAGGTTAATGTCCTTTCCCCTGGATTGTCTTTCCTGGTGCCATCCCTATCCTCCTGTCTGCTTAGTCATCTGTAAGGTAAGCTGAGCATGGTAGGGAGAGCTCCTCTCCAGCCAAGGGTGTAAGCAAATTAAGAAGACAAATGCAATTAATCTGTGTTTTCTCTCACATTCCTCGTGCTGTGTCCTGCTGTCACCATGTGTTCCCCACTGCAGTCACTGAGGGATTTTCATTGGACATGGTACAGCTTTTGAGAGTGTTTCCTGATCTAGATCTGCGGGCTAAATGATTTGCTGTCCCCCTCGCATGGTGATGGCACATACCAGCAAGGTTTCCCATGACTTTGTGAAAAAATAATTGCAGTCTTCGTGTCATATGGTTGTTCTGGTTTGAACACACTGGTCTGAGCAATGTGAGTTGGAAGGGGAGTCAGCCTGTGACTTTGAAAATGTGCAAATTGCCCAAAAGAAATTTGTCTCAGACGTTTTTATGGTATTTCGCTTGGAGTTCCATGAAAAGTACAAAAAATAACACTTTGCCTAAAAACAAAGTCCCAAAACAAACAAACCCATAATAAATAAATGCTTGCCAAGAGTCATAAAATCTTAAACTGTGATTTAATATCCTGTCTCTCTTTGTCTTAGTGGAAAAGGTCATATAGATGAAAGACATCTGCTGTTGTATCTCTCTTGGATTTCAGGACAAGACCAAAGTGCTATTCTTGGCCTTTTTTTTATTTTTTTTTATTTTTTTTTTTTGGTTTCCTTTGTGTGTGTGAGCAAATTGCCATAAATTCCTTCTATTCAGTTGTGCCAGCTCCTGAAGAGGATGAACAGGCCTGTGGCGAGTGATTTCAGATGGAAAATCCCTTGTGTTTTATTCTTCAGAGACTGATGCATTCCTGTTGCAGTCCATTCCTAGAGGCATTTCCCTAAAACGAGGGAAGGGAAGAGCAAGAGGCTCCAAGCCCCTGTTCCTAGGGTTGCTTTCAAGAGTAGGAAGGATGTGGAGGGGTAGCAGTCCAGTTTGGAACAGATCAGAGACAGAAGGTGTCATCAGGCTGATAGTCAACAAGAGGTGAAGAGAGGACAAAACTGGAAAATAAAATAAGTAGTTAATGCTAGAAATGTTAGAGATGGGCAGAAGACAGAAAGACAAGAAATGTCAGAGTGAAAGTGAGGGGAAACACCTGGTCTGACTTGCTCTTAATTTTTCAATGTTCTTTCCATCATCATGTTTTATTGAATCTGTTTGAAATGCAGTCAGCTCTGGACAACAGTGCATTTACAGCCCTCGATTGTTCCTGGCAACTTTTAATGTTTTCTCAGTAATACCACCCCATTTTGAAAAATGGGCCTTCCTCAGAAAGCGGTTGTGTTGATGAGTGGGAAAACTGTGACCCTCTGAAGCCACAGGGGATGAAATCCTAACCCTTGCTGAAGGCACAGGCAGCATCCCCAGCGACAGCAGCGGGTTCAGGATGTCACGGGGAGAGCTTTTGGCTGCTGTACCGAGCTGGAAACCCTTGGAGATGGGATCTGTGTTCATGTGGTGCCTCGTACAAAGAGGTCCTGCATTTGTTGGCCCCCAGGCATTGCAGAAAAGCAAATGCTAAGTTGTCCTGTGAGCAGTGGAAGTAATTAAACATCCGTGCCACTGGATCCTCCGGTGTCTGTAAAGGGTGAGTGTCAGGCTTTTCTCAGCAGATCCTTTTGCTCTCTCCAGCTGCTTGTTCTCTCAGCAGGAGGAAGGTGATGTGCAGCCCCCTGGACAAGTGACCAGCCATTTGATGGAGGGGATCCACACCTGTGTGTGTTCTCTCTCCAGAGCTGGGCAGCTTAAAACAAATTTAAGAAAGCTTTTCCTGCTAGCTCTAGTTTTCTTATGTCTTCTGACAATATCAACTGGAAAACTTTTCAAGAAGAATGGGTCTGGTTTTATTTTGGTTTTCTTTTTCCTAATTAAAGCTAAGCATTTAAACTGCCTGTGATAATTTCATTTCCCAGTTGCACATGTGTAGTGTCTCAACACGACTGTAAAAGTCATGCTAATTTATGTGAGGGTAAAATTCATCTTTAAGCTGGAAAAGCTTTCCCTATTTTTGTTTGCAAAATGCTTTTGTGTCTTTAAGTAGAAGGCACTGCTGAAAAGCCAAAGATTGTGTTGGTTTTATTATTTTTATTTATGTACTTTAAAAGCAACTCAGAAATATTTTCCTTGATAATCTGAAGCCAAGGCAGAAAAGTGCAAATGACTCTGTCATCTACTAATGTGGAAAATGTGAAACAAAATAGGTGCAGCTTTACTGGGGTTCCCCCCCCCCCCCCCCCTTTTTTTTTTTTCTTTCTCTGGGCTNNACCATATTTGTTTTTCTATCTCTGGGATATAAACTTTTTAAAAAATAATTTAGAACATTGCTTTTTTAGGCATAAAATAAAAATAATTTATTTTTATTTTTACTATCACTGTAAGCACTCTTCCACCTCTCCCACGTTATACTCCCATGAAAAACTTCCATACCAGGAAGCCTTGGAAAACAGCACTTACTCCAGAAATACTCTGCACTTGCAATTTTGTGCAGAGGGCACTCCTCAGTTCAGGTCCTTATCTCTCCCTCTCACAAGGGGCTTGTTGAAGGGCTTGCTGGAATTTGTGGTTCCTGATAAAATCAGCTGGAGTTGTAGGTGCTGGATTTGAGGCTGTTGGGGTTGAGAACTAGTTCTGCTCTTGAGACAGGTTTTAGGGCAATCACAGCCTGTATTTCAAAAGGATTAACTATAGAAAAGCATAGAAAATAACTGAAGATCTTAGAAAATTGAAAGTCTAGCCTTTACCTTGAAAAAAAATCCCATGTCTTCATACCTGTAGAGTCACTGGTATATTTGCTGGAGACAGAGGGAGGCTGTTAAATCCAGTCAGTCATTCCATAAAGGTGGAAAGCACAGCCAGGACAATCCTGCTTCCACCTGCTGCCCTGACACCTGTCTCCTGCTGCTCTTGGGGAGGCTGGGGGTGGCTCTGTGCTGTGCAAGGTGCAGGAATGTCCCCAGGCACCTGGAGAGCCTGTGCATGGAGCCCCAGCCTCCCTGCCTCCTCTTGTTTCTTCATGTTTTTCCCAGAAGTAGTGTTTTCAGCTGGGGTCCTGTTTGTGTTGTCATTTTAAAATGTGTTTTGGAATGTTAAATTCAGCCAGCTGAAATTATTTCCTTTTTGCCCCCTTGCTGAGAGGGTTTATAAATATTGAGTTACACAGGAAGCAAATTCTCCTGTTATCAGATTGTTCTGTAGTCACTTTTCTTTTCCTCAAAAGCATAATGGTGAACTTTATCAGTGCTCAGTCCTTTGTTTCCTATTAAACACGAGTGATTAAGATGCTGTTTGGCTCACTGGGAAGAGTTACTGACCTGTTTTGTCTGTAAATGTATCTTCAAATTAGGAGACACCTGAAACTGGTAGGAAGTGGGTATTAATTGGGTTCAAGTTCCACGAGCACAGACTGCAGTTTCCCAGTGGGATGTGGTAAATAGCCGTCACCAAGATAATATTAATTACATTATCTCCCAGAATGGTCCCAAGAGGTGCTGAAATAGCACATGGGCCACTTGGGCTTAGATGCTTAGACACGAAGATCAGTGTTTGCTGCTGTGTTGCTCAGCACAGTGCAGAGCATGTGGCGTCACTGGGGCAGTTGGATGAGATAAGGAGGCTGGGATTTTCTGCCTTGCTGCTTGGGGTTTTTCTCTCATGAGTTTGAGAATCAGAATATTATCTAAAGCAATAGCTGTATTTCTTTTCTCTGCCCTGACACCTGACAAGGAACGATGATAGCAAGCCCTAAAAAATGGGTTTCATAAAAGACCTGAACAGAAAGTGTTTCTTGCTGCAGGGATTGTGACTTTCTTGTAGATCTGTTCTGCTCTAGAGTGACTCCAAGTGCCACACAAGCAGTACACAGACCTCATTTATCAGAATCACACTCCATGCAATTGACTTTATAGCCAGTCATGCTGCTGGCATTGCAGTGCTGTGCTCTGTACCACCAGCACTGTTACAGGTTGTGTGGGCTGCACCCTGGCCACTGCCCTTCCCCAAACTGCAGCTCACAGGCCTTTCAAAAGCCCCTCTATTAGTTTTTCTCAGCTGGGAGGACAGGGGCCATGGGACCTGTGGGGACAGCTGTCTGTCCGGTGCCCATGTGAAGGTCAGACCATCCTCACGCTGGAAATGCTGAGCCAGATGCCTCCCTTAGCCCTTGAGGACCATGTTAAATCCTTCTAGCCTTTGAGGACCCAGCAGCCTTCCTCCCCCAGGTACTGATTAGAGGCAGCAGCAAGAAGCAGACTAATACACTGTTCAATGATGTCTTGTTACTTCTCCACTGGTAATTGAAGTTTAGCAAGCTGGATTCGTGTGGGATGGGAGCCTGGCCTTGGAGATAAATGAACTCTGACCTGGTAATCAGACTTTTCTGTCTGGGCTAGAAAACATGGACCTGGTGGTTTTTTAGAGACATGCTGGCAGACACTTAAAGACAGTGATGCTAAAGGCACCATTATAATTAGCTCAGCCAGAGACTGAGCACATAGATTGACTTGAAAACCAGTGTGGCTGTTCTACAATCATGACCCCTGTAGAAAACACTGCTGAAAGAATACTTAGACTTTAGTCACCTAATTCAGGGTTATGCATCCTTGTTAACAGTGTTATATATTACCAGTGTTAATTAAAGGTATCAGCATGTCCCCTAATGAGGGGGATTACTTACCACGTAAGAACTCACATTATGCTTCTCAAAAACTGACTGGTAGGTTGACACTGTGTTTTTTAATATTCAGAAAGTGCTTGTTCCTTGTTTGGGAAGCTTAAATTAAACACCAGAGGGGTTCATGTGTACTGAGATGAAGGGGAAAGATGTGCCCTACAGTCTCTTTCACAACAGCTCAAAGCTAACATAGCCACCTTAAAACAAAGGGAAGCTTTCATCCTTCTTCTTACAGCTACACATGAAAATCTGAATTGCAATGAGATTGAGCAACTGGAAGAAAATAAATAAGTAGACCTCATTCTTCCCTGTGGAAGTTATTTCAATAGAAAAGTATTAGGCAGCTTCAGAAAATGTCAGTAACTGGGTGAAAGTGGTCCCCATGTATTTCCCAGTTTCCTTACTCCTCCCACGATGACAATTTCCACCAAGAGATGCGTTGTTGAACCAGAATTGTGCAGGACAATGAAAGGGGGAGATTTTCTGGAGAGGGAAGATGTATAGATTTTTTTTGCATTTTTTAACATATTCTGGTTTGGTTTTTTTTCCTGTTGCTCTCCATTTTTCCTCAAAATGAGAGGAAACAAGTGCAGGCTGATTTTTATGGTGCAATTCGCATTCCTCCAATTTTTAATTTTTTTTTTTTAATGCTTGTATATTCAAAGCTCTAGATCTGACTTTTTAATTAAACACAAGCAAACAATGTTTCTTTCCAAAGTGAGCAGGGTAATCTGTGTCCGCTCGACTGGGCCCAGAAGGTTCTGGTTTGTGCTGGAGTCAGCAGCAGTTTCCTACAGTGACTTCGTTTGACCTGCGCTGCTCTGACAGGCTGGGGCTGGCAACAATCTCAGCCTCAGCCTTCAAAACATTCCTTTGTAGCCAAGTGTGCTTCTGCTTTCTCTGAAATATCTGGTGTCAGTTTTAACAAGAGGGGAAACAGACATTCGTCACCATTAATTCACTGGACAATTAAGCCGCTGATCTCCGACCTCCTGCCATTATTGGCTTTCAGAGCCAGGGTAAAGACCCCACAGATATCTGTTCTCTGTCATTCCCTGCGAGCTGTCCTGGTATTTTATTTACTCAGAGGCTTAGCTCTCGCCCACCACCAGCCAAATGTATATGTTTTGTAATAAAAATTGCTAATAAGCTGTCCCAGGCAGTGACATTAATCTCTGAGTGACGATAACAGCCAGCAAAGGGAGCAGCTGGCTGTCAGGAAAGCATGTGAGTGGGAATCATACATTTATTTAGATTTATGTGCATATTAGAAGTGCCCATCCCTGGCTGCAGCTGCTTTTGATGCTTTGGGCTACCTTGGGCATCCAGACCAGAGGCAGGGGCTTTCCACTGGGAGGTGTGGGATTGCTGCATGGTGCTGTTTATTCTTCTTGCTTCATCTCCCAGGCTATGACAGTACTTAGCTTTTGCTCTCTCCTGGAGTCCCTGGTGGTAGGGTCTTTGCTGCCACACTGCTCTCAGAGGGGGCTGGTGGCCCAAACCAATACCTTGTTTTAGTTGTGGCCCCAGGGCTGCAGTGAGAGCCAGGGAAGTGCAGGACTGTGTGAGCCATGAGGAAATGGTTAATCCACGGCTGGCACAGAGCTCTGTTTTGTGTTTA
>VYZP01017324.1:37530-50775 GCA_013400635.1 Hypocryptadius cinnamomeus | reverse complement strand
GAGTCAACTGGATTTCTTAGATTAAAGTATTACTTAGTCAGGATAAGGTGTCTTGTTGATGTGAGTAATTTCTGCACTTCGCATACATTACTCATTTGCTGCTGCTGCTGGTACCATCCCCATTCTTTTTACCATGCAGAAAACCAAAAACCCTCATGAAATCAGGTCCAGTGTTCTTGTTGTATCTCTTTCAGCCTCTCAAATACGGCTTCTCTGGCAGCACTTACTGAAAAAGGGGTGAGACCTCTGAATGCCGGTGTAAGGAGATCCTGAACTCTTTAAACTATTTTCTGTGCTTTCATACCTTCAGTTGGCTCTTATTATTTCAGTCTTCAGTTCCTTGTATTGGTGGACATCAGTTTGGAAAGCACTCAGTGCGTTGTGGTTACTTTTGCTTTTGTAACATTTTTGTTTGTTTTTCTTTAGCCCATCAGATTCACGTCCTCCTACTCCTCAAAGTGACTCAGAATTAGTCAGTAAACCTACAGACAGAAGTGGACTGAAGGATAATCCCCACATGCACTGGGCATGGGGAGAGCTGCCCCAGGCTGCAAAGGTATCCAACGTAAGTTCTTTAATTCCTGCTAGCATCTCTTGTGCTTTAGTAGGGCATGTATGCTTAGTCTACTGCAGACTGATGAAGAGGAAATGGATCCTGGTTTTACCTAAAGTTACAGTGTTTTATGTAAGATAATTGAATCTTACTCCATAGGAGGTATGGGAAAGTACCTTATGGCATGGATATTCTCAATACTGATGATAAACAGTAGAAAATGGAGACGTAACTGAGACCCAGTCTTGTAAATGTTAGAAGCTTAAAAAACAGAAAAAATCAAACACAACATCTTTTGGTAAATGACTGAAATTCATAAGTGATCTTAAATGGAAATTAGGTGCCTGCTATTAGCAATCAGATTCACAGAAATGAAAATGGCCTGCTTCAGTACAAAAGCATCCAGAGACACCTGCAGTTCTGTGTCTGTGGATGTGCAGACATGCTGTTCTCTTGGCTGATAGGACTGGCTTGGTGCCTGTCTCCTCCTGGAGCCATTTGTCCCAGTTAGGTGTGGGATCTGCAGCAGGCAGTCTTATTTCCAGTGCTGCACAGAAACTGTGGCCAGCTGCCCACACTGCAGGCTCGTCAGGTGCTGGCTGGCTCCTTGTGACAGCTCCTGAGGAGTCACAGCATTCACAGGGAAAGGGAGCCTTAGGATATGCATGTGCACCAGGGTATGAGAGGTAGAGGTCAGGTTTCAGTGGAATACTGCAACTATGGGGGCTGGGATAGTGCAGAGTTTGGCACCTCCTACTGAAGGCTGACTTCTTTGCAGAAAGAACTGCAGGAGAGATGGGCTCACACACAGTGTAAAGAGGAAGAATTGCTGCTTTGCAGGCTGGGGAAGTGGGCATCCTGTTCAGAAAGACTTCTACATTCTGGTGATGGCACCAGAATTATAATGGCACTACTGTAATTTGTTATAATTAATTCTCTGTTGGTAATTAGTGAAAAAAGGAGGGTGGGAATCCAGAATTCTTAATTTCTTTAGAGGAGCCCTGCCTCTTCTTTAATATGTCAGTGGTGAGCTGTCTCATCACCTCTGTACTGTTCTCCTCCCTGTGTACATTACAAGAAATTTGGGAGCTATTTTCTGCTCAAAGAGAGCTGATTTAAGTGCACAGGTCCATGCAGAAGTTCCAAATTGGCAGTTGCAGTCTAGACTGGAGGGTTTCCTGCTAGGAAATTTAGGTGTATCTTTCATATTGCAGTCACACACTGGTGTGTATTGCGAATCTTACTCCCAAAGGCTTTTCTCTCTGCAGTCCTTGTCTATGTCCCAAGTTATTCTGATCTTGCCATGCCTGAACTGGGAGTCATGCTTTGGCTGCTGTTGAACTTCATCTAAGAGTTGTTTGTTTGCTATGACACGAAGGTTATAGCAGCTGTGCAGCTACTGCTGTAGTTCAGCTCCTCTCTGTCCCTCTCTAAGAACACTTCCTGTCCCACACTCAGAGAAGATCTGGAATTGTTCCTATAAAGTGATTTAAATTCTGAATCTGGGGATTTGACAATATCCTGGTGCCTGAGACCATTTTGATTGTGCAAGGACTCCAGTCTGCACCACCTTCTCTTGTTTGTCAGGTTTACCTTCTGAGGGAAAGCCATGATTTTCACAGGAAGAGAGGAAGGCAGGGTGAGAGGTGGGATGTGCAGGTGAATGGAAAATGAAGACTGTAGAGTACATTGCAGAACAAATTATTCCTATCCTCAAGATGCAAATGAATTTTGTACAAACACACAGCAGGGAGATCTTTTGGATATTGTAGTCTCTATCTCAGTGCTGGCTTTCTGCTGTAGTTGGTCATCCTGACAGTCTGATCTCATTGGAGTGAACAAAACAGGTTAAACTCTGGCTGTTGTATTTTTTAAGGGCTTTTCTTTGTAGTAATCTGTTAATTTTTCCTCACAGGCGAGTTCTCTGCTCAAAGCAAAGGAACCCAGCATGGCAGATGTAAATCCTTCTGAAAGCACTCACTTTCGGGTCATCCAAAATTCTCCTGTAGAGGAGTTTAACACAGTGTCTCCTCTGCCTGCCCTTGGACAAGCAGATGCAGCAATTGCTGATGAAAGTGAGCCCTTACCAGCTGAGACAAATAAGCCAGAGACAGAGCTGCCAGGAGCAGCTGAACCCCCATTGCCTGCAAATGAAGAAATAAAGCAAGCTGCAGCTTGCTCAGCCCAACCAATTGGCAAGATGGATTCCCCTTCCAGAAAGAAAGGTAAAGGTGTTCATCCTGCACTTTCATATGCATGACTTTATCTTCAGATTTCATGGTGATAAAGCATCCTATTGCCATATAAATTAATCCATGCCCTGAAGTCACTTTCAGATCAGAAAAGGAATAAGCTTTGGAATGAGCCTTCAAAACCTGAGTTGTGCATCAAGCTGTTCACATGAGATATGTATTAGAAGATTCTTCTTGGTCTGATGTTGTTGGCAGCTCTGTGCATATGAGCAAGACTACGGAACTTGCTCCATTTGACAGATTCGGGGATTTCACTTTTATGTATGAGCAGACTGTAGATCTGCTGATTCACCTGAGTGAGGTGTTGCTGGTATTGTGGAAACTCTCTGTTCTAGTGCAAAGTTGTAGTATGTCTTTTGCACAATGAACAGATTTGCCATAAAATAAGGTGCTTTTGTTTTACATGCTTTTCAGTTCTGTGTGGTACATATCCTGAATATGTGAAATATAACTTCATCTGCTTTTCTCTCCTAATTTCTGGGCTCTGTTTCCATGGTGTTTTATAACAAGTGAACAATGTTACAATCTTCACATGAAATCTATTTGCTTACAACTGTTCTGTTTTAGAGCACTGATTATTCCATAATTATGTAAGCTCTATACAAGCCTAGTTTGTGCAGCTGCTTTTTAATCAGTAAACATACAAGTTTCTTGGCCTCTTCCCCATGCATTCCACTGTCTTTGAAAACAAAAAATGACATGTTTCTCTGCTTACTATTCAGTCCTTGTGTAGATTTTCTGATTGCTTTTGTGATGCTTGGTGTTGGAAATTGAGACAGTGAGAAGTTGTGGATTTGAGAATGAATTCCAAATTAGGTTTTGGCCTTACAGTGGTTACTTATCTAGGTCTACTGGCAACAAGAGGACAGTAGTTGGTCCTAGTGACAGACCTGGAAGGGGTGTGTTGTCCCCTGCAGTGGTGCATGTGCACACACATCAGCTGTATGTGCTTAAAAGTGAGTTGTCTCCATAATGAGCCAGTTATAGTGTGTTAGTGACTATATTTTAGTCTGTTATTTCCCTTTTTCAAGGAGGGATGTAAGATTAGTTCTCAAAGATTAAATGGTCTGACTGCCATACTGTGATAATAGGCCTATGCAAATACTTAGAAGATTTTCCTTTTGCTGTTTTCCTCTGGTGACCACTGACTTCTGATTCACAGTGGTTTTGTCTGGGATAGGGAGTCTTTGGCATGTCTCAAAACTAGTCCTCTGCTGTCCCATTTTGTTAATTCATAGTTTGAGCAATGTATATAAACTACTTGTTTTGAGATTTTTGGCAGTATCATTTTGTACAAATACAGTTCATAAACTGTTATAACTTTCTGGTTTCTTAGTCTTAAAATGAATAGCTGAACAGTAATAACAGCTCTGTATTGTTACTCAGAAAATACTAATTAATATTTCTTATTCTTAATTAGAAATATTCTTAATATTCTTAATATTTCTATTGCTTATTTCTTCTGTCCCTTACAGACAAACGGAGCCGGCATCTTGGTGCTGATGGTGTCTATTTAGATGACCTCACTGACATGGATCCAGAAGTTGCTGCACTTTATTTCCCCAAAAAGTATAAGTGTATTTCTTATATTTTTGCTTTTTAAAGAGCTCCTTTAACCTTCCATATTTAGATCGAACTCTTCATTGCCAACCAGATAAAATGTCTTTTTCAGGGTTCAAGCAGAGATGAAGGCAGAAGGAAAGTAAAATTTTGTTAGGGAGGAATATTAGAACTTTTGGAAGGTGCTGCATTTGGATTTGAGAAAAATATTTGCAGTTGGTTTTCTGTTTTGGTCAATTAATCATCATATATTGATTGTGGATGGTTATGTAATATACACTGATGTTTGTGAGTGTTACTCACATGTCCTGGGAGAGCAGTTGGCCTTGGGATATATTTATCCCCATGTCCTGACTTACTACCGTAAAGAACACATCTTACTGTTAACACTATTAGCAGAAAAGTATTGGTCTAATGTTGCTTTACTGTGGTTGATTCACCTATAAATATGAATGTGAGAAAATAATTTTTGCAAGATGCATTGACAAAGTTATATATGAAAATACTGCACCCTGAACATACAACTTCTAACTTGTTCTGATCTTTATTGGAGCCTCTTGCAACATTTATAGTTCTCGTTCAACATATACTCTAATCACTTGATGAAAGTCATTGAGCAACAACTAAAGTAGGTTGTGTACTTTATTTTTCTTTTTTTACTTGCTTAAACTCAGCTGCTGTAATATTAGCATTTCAGTAAAGCTGAGAAGGATTAGTTATATAGCGAAAATGTTGGATTGAAAATTTCTTTCTCAAATGCATTCATATAAATCTGAAGTGGAAAGCAGAGTTTGATGAGCTTGAACTTTGTAATACTGATCTCATCAGATTTTGCGTGGGTATAATGATTTATTGTTTCTGAAAATTTTAATCCTGGTAGTTTACATGTAGAGTGTTTTATTTATATATACATGACACATAAATACACAAACATGCAATCATTTGTTTGGGTTTAGCTATCAGTTTATATACTTAATATAAGTGAAATAATAAACTTACATGCTTATTCTTGTTTCTGTGTGGGAGTAGTTCTGCTAGTATAAACTCTGCTTATTGTGTCATTATTTTGTCTACTAAGACTATGCAGTTTATTGTCTTATTTTCCTAGCTCTTATAAATAAGTGAAGCTGTAATTATACATGCCTAGTTTAGACAAGTAAGTAGAAACAATCTAATATTGGAGGGCACATGAGGCCTATATTACTTTGCTTTGTTTTGCTGTAAAATTTAAACAAAGGTTTTTCTTTTTTTTCCTTTTTTTTCCTAAGCTTGTACTTGCTAAAGGGAGTGAATTTGGGATTGAACACGTGAAGACTGAATTCCTGATTTTTCTTTTGCAGTGGGGATAATGCCCAAAGCAAGAGCACAGCCGAGGTGGGGCCGCGGCCGGCCAGCCACTCTCCGCAGTCTGTCGGGAGCTCAGGTGTTGACAGTGGGGCTGAGAGCACCTCGGATGGAATTCGGGATTTGCCCTCCATTGCCATTTCTCTCTGCGGAGGCCTCACTGAGAACAAAGAGATAACCAAAGGTACAGGATGACTGTGTGAATTGCAGACATGTGCTGGCAGCTGGGTTTGAGCTTCCCAGCCTGTGGCTGCAGAGCCCTCCTGTGGCTGTGCTCAGCACTGTGTTGAGAAGATAAATACTGGCCATGTGATGATAAACTTCCTAGAACTTCTCATGATTTTTAACACATTTGAACAATCCACTATATATGAAAATTTTGGAAGTATTTCATTGCTATTTTTGCTTCCTGATAGTGCTATGTTTTGTATCACAGTAGTATTAATGATACTTTGGCCACTTAGTACAGTATATAGCTAGGAAATTCACAGCTGTTAGAGTCAGGAGTGAAAAAAGTGGTCCATAAATGGGGACATGAGGAGAAGGAGTTTAAAAATTCGACCTGATTCCTTCCCTACCTCCAGTTTCTTGTGTAACTTTTAGATAAATGACAATACTTTGTGCCTTAAACTTCCAGTGGCATAATGTGAAAATAAATGTGTTAACACTTGCACTTTCTGCAGTAATGTGGTGTCATAAAATCATATGAGCCTGATGCTACACTGACTGCTGCTCACAAGCTACTTATTAAAATGTTTCAAATATCCTGTGATTTATTTGAGTCATACTGTCATCTGAATCACTTGTAAATTGCATAATTTTTCTAAAAGGAGATTTTCCTCCCTCACAGTTCAATCCCTGAGCTTTCATTTTAGGTTGTATTTTGAAAGGAAAAGCACCCAGAAACAAAGAAACCCTCATCTTCTGAGACTGAGAGTCTCTGAACAACTTGCTTCCATATTGCAGTTAAATCTCAGCACCCTTGTAATAAAGGTGAAACCAATGTGTCCGAGAGGTGCTGCGAGGTTTAAGTTGGCCCATCCCAGGCATCTTTAAATGCATGCTTTACAAATGTAACTTCTTTCCCCCACAGAAGAGTTCTTAGAACATGCAGTAACATATCAGCAGTTTGTGGACAATCCTGCTATCATTGATGACCCTAACCTTGTGGTTAAGATTGGAAATAAGTAAGTATATTTCAGAAAAAAAAAAATTTACTGTTGTAACAAAGACACTTCTTTGTCACTTCAGTGCATTATATGCGTATAACTATAGCTGAAAACCAGGTTTTAAATGTTTGTAGCTTGGATTCGTCCAGAAAGAGTCAACTCTCTAGGGAATTCAGGTCCTTCTAGTTACCTTTCCTCCTTTGAATTGAAAGTGAAGAGCAGTTTCAGATGACCTATTACTGACACAGTTTGAATTTCAAGAAGCTGTTACTAAATGCTAATAGTATTCATATTCAATTGACAGAGTAAAAATGAAATATGATGTGAACTTGCTAAGGCTTGCCCTGAGCCAGTTTGAATAATTAATATTTACAGGGATAGATCAGTCTGCTTCCAGTCACTCAGTACCAAGCAATTTTTTGTATATACTGAATATTTTGCTAATATGCCTCTGTGGAAGCATTGCTTTTCAAGACTTGTCAGACTTCACCCACTGAGTATGAGGCTTCCATTTCTGCAAGGCTAAGACATTATTTTGTATGTTTGTATTGCTGGCAGCAGGACTGTGCTGTGGTCTAAGCCAGATGCAGCTTTTTGGGGGGTTCTTTAACTTGAGAGTACCTTGCAAACAGAGGAGAGATCATGGCTTTGTGCTGCGCTTAGAGAGGTTTGGCTACCCTTGGTCATAGACATAGCTCATGCAAGGCTGATGTAGCAGGTGATAGTTTTTGTTGTGGATGCTGCAGCCTCATACCTGACCTCAGCTCTCTGTGGTCTGAGGTGAGTCACTCATTGCTTCCCTGACACTGTTCTCTGAATCTATAGGTAGTATGAGGATCTTAAATGTCATATTCTCTTAATGTCATGTGAACTTCATCTTCCCTAGACAATGGATATTGCAGTTGTCCTAATGTCTGCAGCAAGGGTTGAGCTATATTCAATGCATAATAGCAAGAGCTTGAGTTCCTGCAGACTACAGTCCCTAAGTTTTATGTGGTTCCTTGATGGAAAAACAGTAAAAAAAGCCTGTAAAAATGTGGCTTATGCTGTGATAAAGAGGAATATAATAAGGACTGTAGCTGGACGGATACAGCTGGAGAGTTGCAGTCAACAGCTCTGTCCAGATGGAAGCTGGTCTCCCTGAGGGCTCTGTCTTGGGGACTGGTACTTTTCAGTATCTTTGTCAATGACACAGACAGTGGGACTGAGTGCACCCTCAGTACATTTGCAGATGACACAAAGCTGAGTGGTGCAGTGGAATCAACAGAAGGAACTGATAGTGTCCAGAGGGACCTGGACAAACTTGAGGAAAGGGCCCACAAGAAACTCAGGAAATTCAAGAAGTTAAAATGCAAGGTGCTGCAGCTGGTTTGGGGCAATCCCAGATATGAGCACAGGCTGGGAGATCAACTCATTGAGAGCAGCTCTGTACAGAAGAACTTGGGGTTCTGGTGAATGAAAATCTGGATGTGGGCCAAGAGTGTGTGTTTGCAGCCCAGAAAGGCAAACATGTCCTGGGCTGCATCCAAAGCAGCAAGAGCAGGTCGAGGGAAGGGATTCTGCCCCTCTGTTCTGCTCTGGTGAGACCCCACCTGCAGTGCTGCACCCAGCCCTGAGGTCTCCAGCACAGGATGGACATGGACCTGTTGGAGCAAGTTCAGCGGAGGGACATAGAGGTGATCAGAGGGCTGGAGTGCCTCTCCTATGAGGACAGGCTGAGAGAGTTGGGGTTCAGCCTGGAAAAGTGAAGGCTCTGGGGATACTTCACTGCAGCTTTTTGGTACTTAAAGGGGACTTAGAAAAAAGAGGGAGAGCAACCTTTTATATGGTAATAGTGATAAGATACTGGGGAACAGTTTTAGGTGAAAAAAGGAGAGGTCTAGATTAGATGCTAGGAGGAATTCTCTATTGCTGTAAGGATGGTGAGTTACTGAAACGGGTTGTCCAGGGAAGTAGTGGATGTCCCTGGAAGTGCTTAAGGCCAGGTTGCATGGGGCCCTGAGCAGCCTGATCTAGTGGAAGGTGTCCCTGCCCAAGGCAGGTGAGTTGGAATTAGATGGTCTTTAAGGTCCCTTCCAACCCAACCATTCTGTGATTCTATGATGACTTGAGTAATGTGTGACAAACACCCTTTCTGCTCAAGGCCTAGCTTCTCTTGCATACCCTGAAAAATGTATGTGTTAAATGCCTGTGAGCATTCTGTGGAATAAGATGGGTCTGTTATTACTAGTGCAGGTCAGAGTTTGATCTGTGCTTCATGGCTTTAACCTGCCAGGTGGTGAATACCAGGTAGATTGTGAATTGGGACTTTGGGATTACAAAATGCTGTAATTGTCTCCCTTGCATGCCCAGGTACTACAACTGGACGACAGCTGGTCCCCTTCTGCTGGCAATGCAGGCATTCCAGAAACCTTTGCCAAAGGTGAGATTGAACATGAAGGCTGGTAAGAGGATGAGTTTTAAAATGGTGCCACTGATGAAGGGAGGGAAATGGGTTGTTGTACAAGAGAATCTGCACATCAGTAAAATCTACCCACGTATAACCATTCGTCTATCTTATGTTATGGCCTAAATAAGGAGTAAGTTTGGCCTGTGAATAGTGTTTGTTTGCTAGGCTAAAGTTATTACAACTATTTTGAAGTAGGAAAACTTCTTTTTTATTTCATTAATATGGATTTTAAACATAAATTGCATTGACCCATGTTAGTGTTTGCTGTAGCTGCATACTTGGTGTTTGCTTTCTATTTTATATGTATACTGCATATATTATTAAATAAATATAAATAACCTCAGTGAATAAGATTTAAATACTAGATGAGGGAGGCCTGCAGCTTGCTAGCTTTTTGTTTCTCAGTTGATTGTTCATAACCCAGGTAGGTAGTGCCAGATAGCTCTATGACTGTGACAGCAGTGTGTGTTGGCTTATATAAATGTGCTGAAGAAGTTAGTTCAATGCCACGTGACCTGGTGCCATGTAGGTGCTCGTGACAGAAATACTGTAAATGTATATAAAGAAGTAGTATCACCACTATAGCTGTTTTGTGTCCTGTTTAGACATGGATTTAATAAATTTTTGAACCTAAACTTTCCTCCTGCCATTTGCAGCACTTCACATATCTTTGGGATTGTTCTGTGTGAATTCAAATGCTATCTCTGTTGCCATCACTGTGTACTAAAAATTTTTCTAAAACCCAGAATACTCTCTGCCAGTGTTTCTTTCTTAGTGCCACATTACCTCTATATGCAGTCATGTGCAGCTGCATGGTACCATCCCAGTATAAAATAAATTGAGCCTAAAAATCCCAAGTATCTGGTAAACATTACTTGAATTTCAAAGATGTCACAGAGCCAGATGTTTCGTGCATTACTGCAAATGTTCTGGTAATCATCAAAGGTGGGATTCGTTCCATGGAACTTGAATGCCCACAGAAGGTACATAGTTATCCTACTCTGTATTTGTTGGGTGCTCACACAGTGTGATTCAGACCTTGGTAGGCGCCTCTTGGGTCTTCAGTGGCGATAAAAATAATGTAAGGTAACTGCATTTTAAATTAAACACTACAAAGCCTGAGCCAGATGTCTTGGGTTTTGCCTAGGATGGGTAAATGGAAAGAAGTGCTGTATTTTTCCATAATGTTACAGCAGATGGCAATTCTTTCAATAGCTTTATGCTTATGTCATTATTCATATAGGTTATCAGTTGAGAAAAATCTTCTATGAGTGTGTAATTCAATGTGCTTGGGTTTTTTTAATAGCTAATTTATATTCTGAATGCTGATAACTTTCTTGAGAGTGCCGTTTTAATTTAGTGGAGAAGCCAATATTTATAGTTTGAACAATGTGTATGTTTGGAAAGGTGTGCTTGGTTTACTGTACCTCTGAAACTAAAATGACTCATTTATGTTACAAGTCATCCTGATAGTTTTCTTCATGACTTGTTACTTAGAGTTTTGATTTGCTGTAGTAATGAGGTTAAGGACTTGAAATACTAAGATACTTTAATAATAAACAGTTTATAAAGTGTTTGAAAATCGATGTTTTTGCAAAAAAAATTTACTGATGTTCTGTAAAATACACTTATATGCACATCTAATTGTAAGCATGTGAATTCCCCCACTAAAAGTCTATGTGATATCTACTTGAAGTTGTTGACATGTTTGAGAATCTCTTTAAATTGTTGCTGTTGTTCTCAGTTGTGGCACTTCATTCTCCATAGCTCCATCTGCTCCCTGTTTTTCTTATTTTATTTAAAAAACTCAACTTTATTATTGTGTCATTTCTTTTTTTCTAATATACTTTAGATAATATAGTGAAGAAAACCTATGGAAAAACTGAGAAAAGCGATCCATTGTGCCACACATTATCTGAACACAGTCCCCTCTTAATTGCTAAGAGTTCTTATTTTTAAAAATTTTTTAAAAAATCATTAATCAACATCCCTGCTTTCTTTTGGTGACCTTACTTGCAATGGAAGGTATCAGCTCAGAAATACAATGTCCAAGCTGTTCTAGGGTGTAACAAGCCCTGTGGCCACTTTTACCTTAACATTTTCCCATTCCATTTGTTGCTTCTCTCTGAGTGAAAGAATTCAGCTCCCCTTGTTACAATGCATAAGGCTCCAGTCATTATGGATTGAAAGAAACTTTTCTACTGGTGTCTAGTATGTAGAACCAATGTAAAGTAGAAAAGGTTTATAAAAGAAACTATTCTAAAAATTTTCAGTCAAGTTCATAGCATGATAATTCATAAATTCATAACTCATAAACTCATAAAAGATAGTAAATTCTTTGCTTTTTGCTAAGCTGGTGATTGAATACAAACTTTGTAGATAACTCTCTTGCATGTCAGTTTGTTACTGTTTTGCATGACGTCCCTTCAGGAAGTGATTTTTTTTTTTTTTTTAATGTATAATTTGTACTAAATGACTTAGAAATATCAGGTTCTCCATTCTAGACGTTATACTAACATCTCTTTATGCTTTTTTTCTTCTTTGATTTGATTTCTTTTTCATTTTCCTTTTAAAAATACCATAAGTATTCATGCTTAAGTTACTTCAGAGCAGCTCTGGATGCCATTAGATTTTGCTTTAGTAGAATTTATGGTCCACAGACAGTATGTTTACTTTTATTCTATTTATTATCAGTTAAAATTGTGTGTTTGGCACTTTTTCATTTATGTATGTCAGGTTGTCCTTTATTTTGGGCCTTTTTTATGTTACCATCCATTTATCACAGGCAACTGTGGAATCTATAATGAGGGACAAGATGCCAAAGAAAGGTGGAAGATGGTGGTTTTCCTGGCGAGGGAGGAACAGCACTATTAAAGAGGTAAGTTTAAGAAGCAAGCAGAGTTTCCTTCTGCTTGCAATGGGAGGGCTGGGTATCTGCATATTCATCCCTCAGAACTTCACTTCAGAGGGTAAATTGGTACCGTGTTTGACTGAGGATGTACACATTAGATGTGGTCTGAGGTCTGGTTTGTTTTGACTTCAGAAAGCTTTGGATCAGACCCTACCTGGAACATTTGCCTGAAGAGTTTTGATTTATTTTCATTACACAGATCCGAGGCAGTAGTATCTAATGAATTAAATCTCTGTTTGGAAACCTAGAACCAGAGTTGTGCCACTAACTTAAAGTTTTCACTCAGATTACCTACTTCTCAGCATCTTTCTTTTGATGGTCAAAGAGCAGACATATTTATGAGTAGAGTGAGCTGTAAAACTCAGCAAAACCTAAGATGGCAAACTGACTATATATATTGGTTTGAAAGTCTTTTTGACTTTCTTTTCAGAGTCTTAGGAGTTTGTGATAACAGTCTTAAAGTCATGGATGAACATTAGAAAACTGAAAAAACCAAAGCTTTATATGAAATATTGTTGGCTAGTAAAACCTGTTCATATTAATTTATACTACTGAAGCGTTAGTACTTGAAGGGAGAAAATGACTTGTAATACAATTTTATGGTTGTGCCTCTGTCAAGAAGTCAAGAACTTCTTTAACGTTGCATGAGATAACCATTGTACTGATCTGTGGGTATGGGTTTCAGAGCATGAGATTTTAGTTTTACAATTGTTTGAAGTTTTCAGCATTTTCTCTGGAAGTATTTGATTCTCTCTTGAGCTGTGGCGAGTTTAAATGGAACTATGTAAAGCAGAATTATTCACTATTTTAAAATCTTGTGGAATGACTTTGGTAGTGTTCAGCAACTACTCAAGATAAAAACAGTTTAGGAAGTTTTACTGGATTTAAGATTTAAATGATCCTCTGAAAGGTAATTTGTGGGTTTTTTTCTTTCTCCCAAGTCATACTTTGCTTTCTCAGGTGAAATCTAGCTATTTGAGGTGCATGAACTGAGTAGCTATGGAGTT
>VYZP01017324.1:26943-37491 GCA_013400635.1 Hypocryptadius cinnamomeus | reverse complement strand
CATCCCAGAACTTCAGTAGTACTAGATGTTAAACCTGGTATTTCTCTACTTCTTCCCTGCAAACCTAAATCTTAATTATTATTCTGAGTTTTATAGTTGCAGTTTTTAGTTCTTTGTACTGCCTTTATTCTTTAAGGGTTTTATTTTGCCTACAAACAAAGGAGACAAATATACTGTTGATTTTTACCAAGTCTGTGCAAGGCAGAATTTGATTTTCAAATATTTTTCTAAAAACATCTACTTTCTGCTCAACAGGAGATGCACAGCTACTCATACTTGTATTTTTACAGGAAACAAAGCCAGAGCAAGGTATGAGTGAGAATGGACTTACAGAAGAATCTTCACAGATGAGCAGAGCAAACAGGTACCCCTAAAATCATCTGTACGTGAAACAAGCAATAGTGATAATTTAAAAATGAAAGCAAGTTACCTCAGCTATTCGAACAAAGAAATACTGTGTCAGTGAAATACTTTAAATTTGTTACTCAGTGCACCACAGAAGTGCAAATAGGAGGCTCCTACCCATGGCAGGGCTACAGACCTCATGGGTGCACTCTGGCATTTCTGTGGTTTGGCTGGCAGCTCTGGCACTCACATTCCAGCCCCTTGGAAACACACTGTAATTGGAGCAGTTCTCCAAAGCTACATGTATTTCTCTAGAGTTTTTAAGAGAACATCATAGATGAACTCAAGCTGTTGTCACATCACAGTTGCTTAAAATTTTTTATTGATTTAGATTTATGGCCTGACAAATTAATTGGTTCCTGCATATTTTGGACAGTTAAGGGACTTTCCAGAGTGTTTTTCACAGGCAATAAGTCGTGGTTTTCTGTTGCTTCTTTCGAGGACTGCAGAAGTCTCTTCCTTCTTGTGCCCCTAACGAATCACACTGTACAGCCAGAATTTCACCTTGGAGGGTTCCATGACATGAGTTTTAGCTTGCTTTAGAGGGATGAGTTAGCCAGGGACAGCCCTCCTACCTTGTCCCTTTTCTGTGCATATGCATCTTAGTGTAAAGACATCTTGTTTGTGCTGGCTGCAGTTACAGCTGAAAAGGACCAGACTCAGATATGCTTTATGCTCATGAAGTGAGGTTCAGTGGTTGCCCTTCTGAAACAAAAAGCTCTCATTTTTTCTGGTGGTCAGTTGCAGTCCAGGCAGATGTGCTGGAAGGACGATTCCTCATTCTGTAGGAGATTAGCTGTTGTCTCTGTTGCCTCTCTGAGATTGAGAGCCAGAGTAAATTGGAAAGGCTGATTTTCCTTTTAAGGATGATAAGTGACATATAGGTCTGTTTCTTACATGGTTGTTTAAAAATAAGGTTTAAAGTGGGATTAAGAGTTCAAGCAGACTAGATTCTGAAATTGGTATTCTTCGTTTAAATTTTAACTGGCCTTAAAAATCTCTCATTAAAAATTTATTGTTTGCAAGCAAAATATGACAAGTGGGATGTTGAGTAAACTTTTGAGATCACATGTCACAAAGAATAAGATAGGCTTTTAAATGTTGCTAGTCATGACATGCAGTACTTTGATATTGGGTCAAGACTACCAAACATCAAACCTCCAGGTGATTGAAATAAAAGGCCAAATACTGATTGTTTTAAAGATCAGATTTGTAGGATCTGAAAGAGTTTTAACTTCCACCTGCAATAATAGTTTTTTTTCTGTAGGAAAACATTCTTTCTGAGGAAGAATACCCTTAAGAAGTTTCTAAAAAATAGTTCTGGAGAACAAAAGTAATTATTCCGATGTGTATTTAAACAGAATACTGTGAGGGAGCTCAGGTTTTATGACTTTTCATCATTGTATTCTGAACAGGGTAATCCTGCAAATCCTGGAAATGGATAATCCAGTTATCTGAAGCTGCTCATTGAAAGAACAGGAGGAGTTGTTTTGTATAATAAAACTTCCAGGACCTGCATTTTTTAAAAATTAATTTTTAAATTTTTGGGGGAGGAAAGAAGAGGGCCAGAGAAAGCCAGCATAACAAGTACCTCTTTTTCTTCTGAGAACAGAGGATTTTTTTATGTTATAGTATCTAATGGGTATTATTCCTTTATCATATGAGATTTTTGAGTTAATATAATACATTAATTTATATTAATTAAATTTAAGTAATGAAAGCTGTTATAGCCATTCACTTGCCTGTAACAATCCAAGTTTGAATAATGGGGAGTGTGTGAATGAAAGTTTGGTACTTCATTGATATATTAAACTCCTGATATGAATGACCTCCTGTGAGACAGTAGCAGAGAATCAATGACTTCTTTGGTGACTCACTGTTAATGCATTTTTAATGGCTACTGAGATGCATTTACGGGCATGATAACATCATTTTCTGTGTGTGCAATGTTCCAGAATAAAAGATGAATCTTCTTCAAGCGATGAAGACCCTAGAGCTGCCAAACAAAACCTCGGGTCATTACAAGCCAACTCCAGTCATCTCTCATTATTGTCTGGAATCAGTTACAAAAAATCACTTCGACTCACTTCTGACCAACTTGTGAGTTAATTTTGCATCCTTGTCCTGAAATGGCATTTCTAATACAACATAAACCTTTACTGTTATTCAGGCTACAAAGTTTAATTAGCTCTTACATCTTGCATTTAATTCTCTCTCACTTTATTTTTCAAAAAAGCCTTTTCCCTTCTTTTTTCTGTATTAAACATGAATATTGTTCCTTGCAGCAAGTGCTGGGGTTTGGAGGTGGGATCTCATTTAGAAAAATACCAAATTCCAAAATGTGTATTTGTCACCTGAGTAAGTGTATTGGAACCACATCCTTCCTTGTAGTATGTGAAATGTGTATATGTTAACAGGCCTCTCTTCTTTCTCCTTCCTCTCTTTTCCTTTTCTCTCATTTAATGCAGATAGTTGCATTTTGCATGAATACAGTTTTCTGTTAGTAACTTCTGAAAGAGCTGCTTGTGAATTTATAATGAGGCCAGGCTATTGATTTCTTTGGAGCTTATTCATTTCTTTGAAGGCAGTTATCTTCCTCTGTGACAGAGGTGTTTTGGCTAATGATGACAAAACTGTTGCAGTTTTGTGTTCTGTACATTTCAATATGATCTGGAAAAATGGACTACTATAGGGAAATACTTCTTGTCATCTTAGGTACAGATAATTAATTTTCTGAAGGAAACCCATATGAGGTGTACAGCATTTAACAGCCCATCACTCACTGCCTAGATAATTTGTAAGAAATGCAGTTTTTCCCAAGAGACAAATGAGATGTGTTGGTTATTTTCTGTTGGAAAGACAGAGCAGGGGTTACACAAATAAAGTGGGGCTTTACAGTTTCAGAAACCTTGCAGAAATTAGCTGAAGGTAAAACTGCTCTCAAATTGGTTTATTGATGAAACAGTGGATGAGATTCATCAGTTGCCCATGAGTTCTGTATTCTCACCTCCTTTTTACTTTTTAACTAATTGAAAAGTTGCAATGAAAGATAATGAAGGAAAAGATATACTAAGAGTATGAAATTCCTACAGGTCTTGGGAAAATGAACAGCTAGGTTCTCAAATAGAACCAAATCAGTAGCCTCTTGTCCCATATGTCACTGAGTGGCACAGGAGACAGTGAAGGGCAGCAAAGTGGGAGAGTTAAGGATAGTTAGTGTAGGATGAAGGGTAGCAGTTCAGGTGGTGTGAAAGGTCAATTATTGTACAAAAAAGATGAAATACTGTAGAACAAAAATCCCCCTAGAAAAGGTCCTAATTGCAGTTTATGGAACTTTTTGTTACATTTCTCTCTGCATATGTATCTTTCAGAGTGGGAAATGCCCTTAGATGGTCCCCATTCCATCATTTATTACTGTTTATGTGAATGTTTGGGGATTTTTTTTTTAAATTTGCCTGATTGTGAAACAGAATTTTTTATTTGTTTTGTTCTGTTCTATAAATCACTGTCTAATAGACACCACACAGGGTAAGCCTCTGCTGTTGTTATTTAGAATACCTCTACTGAAAGCAATAAAATTCAGTGTGACCAACTTGGGTTGACTGGTTGGATGCCAGGTGCCCAGCCAAGCCACTCTGTCACTCCCCTTCTCAGTGGAACAGGGGAGAGAGCATAAGGTTGATAAACAAAGAGAAAAACAAGTATATTCTCTGCTTCCCACCAGTGAGGGATGCTCAGCCAATTCCCAGAAAGCAGGGCTTCAGCTCTGGGAGGCAAACACTGTAAAATAACAAATGCCCCTCGTTCCTCCTCCTTTTCTTAACTTTTATGTCTAAGCTGATGTCGTATTGTATGGAATACCCCTTTGGTTAATTTGGATTATCTGACCTGGTTGTGTCCCCTCCCAGGATCCTGCCCACCCCCAGCCCCTTGATGGGGGAGGAATGTTGGAGAGACAGTGCTGGTGCTGTGCCAGCGCTGCTCAGCAGTACCCAAAACACCAACACCTTTCCAGCTGCCAGTGCAAAGCACAGCACTGTGAGGGCGGCTGTGGGGAAACAAACTCCAGCTCAGCCAAAACTAACACAATTTCCACCCCATTCCATACCATTTGTATCACACTCAGGTCCCACATAATTGATATATCTTCTAGCTGTACCATTGTATTTATTTCTCATTATCGAAATCACTCCCTACCCACAGATTGAACTTAACTCCATTCTTAAACCATATCTGTACCAAACATACATTTTATTAACTACTATCCTGTCCTTTCATAGATACATATTACTTTCCTATTCCATGGGCTTCCTCCACCCCTCCACATCCATGGCTTGGGCTCCATTGCATCAGAATGGGTAGTCAGGACAGGAGAGCAGCACACCTGATTGTTGGCACCGACACTGGTCCAGCTCAGGTTGTCATTGCATTTTCCTTGCTCCTTGCAAAATTCATTCTTCATCAGTTCATGTCATTGCTGTTACTTTGCTTCCTGCAGCATACAGTTTACACCACAGATTATTTTCCCCCCTAGGTTAAGTCTCCCTGAGGCACATACTGGTTCTCCCTATCCTTCTGAATTACCCCCCAAGTACACTCTGGTCTTTGGGCAAAAACAATCCCACAAATGGGTTTGAATTTATGGGAGGAGAAATCCACACTAGCTTCCCCAACCACATACAGCAAGGCAATGCTCCTGTACAGCTTTTACACTGTGTCCATTTCACATGCTTAGTTTGTTGATCACCTTGCTGATATCTTGCAGAAAAGCTTAAAGCTCAAGAATGGCCCCAATGATGTGACCTTTAGTGTTACAACCCAGTATCAAGGCACTTGCCGCTGTGAAGGCACCATTTACCTATGGAATTGGGATGATAAAGTTGTTATTTCTGATATTGATGGAACAATCACACGGTGAGTTCATGAACAGGGAGAGACTTTATATACAAGGATTTTCCTCTTCAGTTTAAAGGAAAGTTTAAAGGAAAACATAATTAACAAGGAGTGTTAATCACAGAATCTTCATATACAAGTGGCTTGGTTTTGTTTCTTGGCTTTGGGGGTTTTTTTTGTTTTAATTTTTTTTTAATTTTTAAATTTGGCTTTCAAACAATACAACAATCTGTAGCTGAATTCTTAATTTAATAGACATATGCCATATGTGCCCATCATTTATCACCTGTTGGTGTTTTATTATAGTATTTACAGCAGTATTGGAGGACCTTCTGCAAAATCTTGACCTTTTTGTTGCATCACACTCATGAAGTAGGTAGTAATTAAAAGGAGTAATTAAATATGAGGGAGTAATTAAAAAGAAGAAACATGTGAATTTTGTTTTAAATGGCATTCCTGGGGCATTCCAGTGTTAGGCATTATTACTTAGAAGACTAGACTCCAAAATCAATGTCAGAACTAGAATCTGGTGGAAAGTTTCAGATTAGTAATTTGGGTGAAACTCATAATTTTGAAGTGACCAAAATTATTCACTGACTTGCTGGTTTCTATTTATTTAGTGTATTTAACACTAGGGAAAACAATTGTGTGTGTAACAGGGAAAGCATGAAATAAAAATACAAGCATTGTCTTTTGAAGCGAGATGTTCAATTTTTTTTGAAATTAATTTCTTTCAAAATCAAACTTAGCTATATCTAATTAGGAAAAAGAACAAGGAAAAATAATTTTCAAGAGCAATCTGAGGGAAATTAAAATACTTGATTTAAACTGAAATTCTCTTCTTTCTTGTGATTTATCCATTGTGTGTCAAACTTCTTATTTGGTGCCAATGTAAATTAACATCTTTCCCCACTTTGCTTTCTTAAGCTTCAATAAAGTGAGTGGGATCTATTCTCTCTGCTATTGGTCTGCCAAGAATCACTGAATCACTCTACCTTACAATGCCAGTGCAAATCCATCCTAAGCCACTGCCTAATATCTCTTCCTCTAAGATGCAAGTTATTCAGGGTGTGGATTTCTTGCTGTGTATCTGTACAGTGCTTTGCCAAGCAAGATGCTCATTTGCACTATTTATTATTATAGTGTGAATATTTTTCTATCATATAAAGCTGGAAATACATTGAAGCCAGAATGAATATTTCAAAATAGTTTACATCTCACCAACTCCTGGCTTAATGTGGAGAAGTTGGTTTGAAGTGAGCTAAAATGTTACTTACCTCATACTTTCAATTTCCCATAAATGTCCATTATGGGTAGGTTTGGTTTATTTAGAACACATTTAATGTAAACCTCAAATTTATGCTTAGCATTGGTGGCCTCCTAGAGGTGTGAGTGATGCTTGTGTGCTGTGACTTCTGTATTACCTTTTGGGGCACAAGCTTATCCATCTTGGGGCACAGCAGTAATTTAAACAACATGGCCAAGGATGAGCATGTCAGTCTATCTGAAAAAAAAAGGGAAATAAGCTAATTCTCTTCTGATAACAATCAGTTCCTTACAGAATACCTTCTTTTCATTTGTGCTTCCAAGTAAGTTAGTGGGATTTGTATTAGACTTGATTGTTATTATAAGTATGGAGTTTTTTCGGCTCAGTTATATTGTTTTTGCTTTATTCAGGTCAGATACTTTAGGTCATATTTTGCCAACTCTTGGCAAAGACTGGACACACCAAGGGATTGCGAAGTTGTACCATAAAGTGAGCCAGTGAGTATTCAATAAATCTGTTCATGCATCTCTGGCTTGTGTTTATTCACTTGCACATAAAATTTAAATTTCTCTAGGCTTCTCTTAACCTGTAAGGGTGACAATTTCATCAATATCTTCTTGCTTTAGTGATGCTTACACAGTAAATGTCACCTGCATGATATGCAGAGCAAAACCTGCTTTGTGATAACAAAAGCAAAAGCCCCCTATCTGTGAGTTTTTCTTTTATTGCAAGCATGCCAGCTTTTCTCTGGTACACATCACAACTCTCCTCTTAGTTAATTTGATTTGTTCTGTGTACTAGAGTTATGCTAAGGTTCGTTTATTGCTTTTTGTTTTACATGGATGATGAATTATAGATTATGGATATTGGAATCTAAATTAGGCCAGAGGCACTTCTCTGCATGTTAGACAAACGTGTTCACAGAAAAGACAGGACAGTCTGGGAATTCACATGCTGAGTTTTATGTATAACCTCTGCATTACATTTGGTGAAAATGTTAATTAATTTTTTTAATTGCAGTTGTTATTTCTGTGCCTGCCAGCATTATCAGTTGTTAGGGCTTTGATGATCATAAACATAGGGGAAAAAATAGATTTGAGTCATGTTGGTTTTCAAATTACTGAGTTAATTATGTCGTGGCTAGATATTACAGCTGAACACCATATAAATGCTTAATAGTTAAATCTAATGACCATGCGTGTACTGAATACAGTATTTCTTTATTTTATGAAAATTAATCTTTTAATAGGAAGTGGAAAGTAAGCTGGTATTAAGTTGAGCTAATATCAGATAGGATTCTGTTCTAACATGAACAGAGTCAAAGGCAGCCTTTCATTTCAGTGTCAAGTTAAAGATTACTTCTCATACTGTGTTTCAAAGCTCAAGTTGATTCAGCTTGAGAAAATATGGTACTGCTGGACATATTTTTTGCAGAGGCCTGAAAGGCAGGAATGCAACACTGTTAATACAACAAGGGCCAATATACCATTGTCTGCTTCATGCCAAGTGTTTTCCTCTTTGCAGATGTCTTTCCAGTTAATTCTAAGGACAGTGGTTCCACCACACAGGGGTGGAAAGATAACCATAAGGAGTCATAAGTCCTGAGAGGAGCAGAGATAAATGAGCCCTGTTTAGGCGTAATCACTAAATGCAGCAGGGCTAGATAGATTTTAATTATCCAGTTTTCTGGCATAAATGTTTTTACTCCTTTTAAATTAAGTCTGCGTTAAACATACTATTTTACAGCCATGATTTGATTCATTTAAAAGTAAACCCTCAAAATATTAGTATCTAAACACCTGCTTTATTTTTACAGTAGTTTCTTCTTTTATATCTGCTCACAGAAATGGATATAAATTTTTGTACTGCTCAGCACGAGCTATTGGGATGGCAGGCATGACCAGAGGATACTTGCACTGGGTCAATGAAAGAGGAACTGTGCTGCCTCAGGGGCCAGTTTTGCTGAGTCCAAGCAGCCTATTCTCAGCTCTTCACAGGTAATGCAATTTTGCTTTTACAGAGAAGGAAACTAAGGTTGGTGGAGGCTGAATTATCAGCTTTTTTAAGTGGAAGTTCTTGAAATAATTAGTAATTTTATTTTATTTTTTTTACATATTGGTGCAAAATTTAATTAAGAAGAAATTTTGTTAGTGAAAGACCAAAATTCAGTAGTTACTCAATATCTGGTTTTGCCTAGTTTATATCTTGATGTATATTAAGGCACAGCTGTGTTCACTGTTTACCAGTAGGTACTGCTTGGTGACTTCATGTGTTTAACATCGTGTGTTCATATTTAGCTATGGGAGAAATGTGGACATTTTCATAGCAATCACTCTTGTCTTTACCTGTAAGGTGTTCATTGGCATAAGTATGTTTTTGTGGGAGGTTATTTCTTGATGGGTTTTGAAGAAATTAATGTGAAAATGAAATGAACTTTTTATATGCCTGACTGCACTGTGGGATTCTGTGAGGACAGTGTTGTCTTTTGTAGGTGTTGAACTGTGGTGAGTGAATAATAACAGCACAGATTATGAATATTGTACCTTCTGCCTAATTCAGCGAAGCATGTCAAGTGATTACTGAAAATATTTTAAGCTGTTAAAAGCTGCTGTGACAAGATATGCTTCTGTGTAAATGAAATTCTATTTCATTAGAATTTTTAATGGAAGGTTGTTCAGATGTTCTCCTGATTGAGTGACATGCTACAGGCTGTCTTAGCAGTCATGTTCTAAATATTAGAAACCATGGAGGTATTAGAATGCACTTCTCAGACTGATTAAGTAATAAATGCAGTGAAAGGTAGTTACTGTTATCTTAATGCTCCTTGTATCTAGAAATACCTTTAAAATTATACTCCTTTTGGTGTCTTATTTAGACTAAAGAATGCCCATCTTTCAGTGTACAGTATTGTAACTGCTGAGGTGTGTGGGCAATAAATGACTTCACTGGCTTATCTGTAAATTTTATCCTTGTAGGTTTGAGATCAGGTGTATGTGAGACTGAGGAAAGGTGGTTTTATTCATCTTTTGCACATTCTCAGGCATTGATTTTTACATGTATCCGCTGTTCCAAAGGGCTGCTTTGCTCCCATGAAGCTTCTGTACTATTCGCATCTTCCTTGACATTTGTGTTGGTACTAGGATCTTGGATTCTGAGCTTCTGAAGTGTTTTTGTGTCATGCTGGCATCTTCCTATGTTATGGGAACTCCAGACTCTGCCACCTGTTCAGTCCTCTTGCCAAGAGAAGCTGTTGTGAAAGGGCTTTTGCCCAGAGATGAGATAACTCCTGTGTTCATTAATGAATTCTCTATTCTGCAAGAAGCAGCTGAAGAGAAATAGAAGATTCCTTTATTCTTTAATTTTGGCTAATTAGCAGTGGTGGAGAACCTGACTGTAATTCTGTCTTAACATGCTGAGGTTCTTCTAGCACATATGGTGATCGCAGTCCTTTTAAAAATAAAATTTCAAAAAAAGCACCATAAACAGTGAGGGCTAATATAATCTGTGAATCATTCTGCAGCTCTCAGGAGGCAGTTTACTTGATAAGAGTTTATGTCTCATAAGGATTGATTTAGCAGCTACTCCACTATCCTTGCTCAGTAGCCATCATTGTAATGTAGGCTTCAATAGAAGTTACCTTGTTTCAGAGGATTTATTTACTGTGCCCATTATTAAAGCTTGGGAATACTGTTTTGTCTTCATGGGCAATCTGACTTGTAAAAGATTTATTGGAGAAGGGTGGATGCTATGCAGTAGTATCTACCTAGGTGAAAATGTTGAATAAAGAAGATAAAATGGTTTGTGGTGTATTTCATGTGTACTTATTCAGCTTCCCTTTTTTATCTTTTCAGGGAGGTCATAGAAAAGAAGCCAGAAAAATTTAAAGTTCAGTGTTTGACAGACATCAAGAATTTGTTTTATCCTAACACAGAGCCCTTTTATGCTGCTTTTGGAAACAGACCCGCTGTAAGTAATAGCTGAAT
>VYZP01017324.1:1545-22166 GCA_013400635.1 Hypocryptadius cinnamomeus | reverse complement strand
CAGAAAAGTAGGTCCTCCACAATTAAAGCCTGTAATATATTTCTTTATAACTTAATAAATAGGCAGTCCAGGGTTGTTTGTTGCCTTTAGTATTTAAAACCAAATGATAATGTGAATGAGGAACTGTTTTAATTGTCAGATTGTGGCCACAGTGCACAGGGAACCCAGAGGTGCTGCAGAATCTGTCCCAGAGTTTTTCAAGATTTGGTTAAACAGGGTTATGGCTGACTTGATCTAGTGTTGGTATCCATCTGCTTCAAGGCTGAAGTTGGACTGCGTGACCTCCAGGGGTCCCTTCTGACCAACTTTTCTGTGATTCTGTGACGTTCAGCGCTTCGCTTCTGAGTTGCTGCATCTCCTTTGTATCTGAAATTGAAATATAGCTGAACACTGTCGGGAATGTGTGTTGCTGTAACTTTTATCAAATTTACTGACAAAAAAGACACTTACATGAAAATCAAGGGTTTGACCTGCTAGAAACATCACCATATTTTCCAGAAAGTGTAAGACATTTTGATTTGGTAGCTGAATAATTTTAGCATAATATTTAAACTGCTTTGTTAATTCATGTAGAAGAAAAAGATATGGTTTAAGAACTTGCTACTCTTTCTGTGAAAGAAAAAAATCAACCTTGCTTGCAGTGTAATGCTGGTTTTTGTTACAGAAAGAATATGTTAACATACGTATGCAGACACATTAAGTCACAATATATTCTATTCATACAAAACACAGAAACTAGAATATGCACCAGTGAGGAGTGACTAATGTTTATTTTCTTGATGCTGATGACCACACCACTCTAGCTGGGTCATGGGAGGGAAAGAATGTTGTACTTGTGACATTAGTTATATATAAGATAAAATGTTACTGCTGTAATTTGGGAAGGAGGAGAAAGCTGTATTGGGTATTTTTTATTCGTAGGTATGGTTTGTTATTATTTGAAAGCCTATTTATATACAGTGTTTACTCTGTATATGTATGTGCTACTGCAGTGATGAAAATAGTTTTAACACTTCATTTTGATCTGCTGAATGCAACAAGAGTAGAAATATATATTGTAATAAAGGCGAAAATAATTTTTTTCCTGACTTTTCTATTTTTCTGTATTCTTTGATGATGGCAGAGTGCTTTTGCAGATCTGCTGAACCTGAAAGCATGGCTTTTGTGTCTCCGCTGCCTGTTTATTACTGGGGCTATCCAGTGTAACTTTTATTACTTTTGCTGTTCAGCTGCAGTGTTTTACCCAGAGCCTTTTAAATCTGAAAGAGTTTACTGAGGGAGATGGGGCCAGGATCTGAGCTCTGGCTGTTTTGGGACATGGGAACAGCACCTTGGAGCCAAGAGCATCCAGACAGGAACTGGAGCAAATTGGAGCAGTCAGGAATCCTAACCCAGCCCAGAATTTTTTTGAATCTTCCTTCTGTTTAATTCCTAGTGTGACCTAAGCAAAAGCTGTCCATCTGTTTTGAATGGGGATGTTGTCATCCATGGCAGTGAGACCAGATAGCCTTTTGTGGGGCTTCTCTTCTTTGACATAGGCCGTCCTGCTGGGGAGAAGCCAGTAACCTTTTTTCCTCCTGTCCCTGAGAACACAGTGGTGCCTTTTGCTCCCACTGCCAGGTTTGCTGAGCAGACTCACTGCAGTGCAGTGATACTGCCAGGCCTGTGTGTGCTGGTATGAAAACAAAGATGTTTGGGGTTGATAAGGCTCTGCGGTATCTCAAGTTCTCTGTTAAAAATACGAGAGCAGCCGTATTTGGGCAGCCTGCAGTCACTGCTTCTTCAGTCTTCTCTATCTTCTGTATGTCTCTGCCTTGTATAAACATTTACCCTGGAGCTTGGGAGACAGACTTTGAAATGAAGGTATCCTTTTAATTAAAAGTCAGAGAAATAGTGCTTTTGCATCAGCAAACCAAACTTTATAAGGACACACTCATTTCTCCTGGAATATCCCATTGACAGTAAAGATACAGCAGTCTGAGGGAGGAAACTCCTTAGCAGCAAAGAACATAAAGTTGTTAGGGGAGGAGGGGTCTTTTGATGCCACGGGAAAGGTAGGGAGTATTTCCTGAATGCTACATTTTTATCCTTATAAACAGATAGCCTTAATTCAATATGCATTGCTTATGACATCAAGTACCTCAGGGTATTTCATTGCCAGAGACAGAAGATGGCTGATGTTAAGAGCTAGTTCCTAAAAATATAACTAGTGTAACTTTCAGCTCTTTTATGAATGCATGAAAAGGTGAAGTCAGAGTTGTCCTTAGTTTTCTTTGGTTTATGTTTATTTTTTTCTTTCTTTTCATAAAACTCCAGCAAATTATGCTGGTGAAGGGAATATACTCACAGTGTCGTGACCTCAGGTAGTCTCACTCTTGTGCTTGCAGTAAAATACAGCCCCTCATTGTGTTCAGTAGTTTTTTGGAAATATGCAATCAAAGGGCTACTTGTAAATGGGAGCCAAGAGACGGTGCTGAGGAATTACAGCTGTTGGATGCTTTGGGAAGAGACCTTCATTGAGACCTTTCCAGCCATTGGGAAGTGAGGGAGAAAAATAAAGGTAAAATGAGAATTAAGTTTTTTTCCAAGGGGAACTAGAGAAAGGGAACAAAACCAGAACAAGTGGCTAAAAAGCACCTTCTTGTTCCTACCCCTGTGCTGACCCTGGGTAGTGCTGGGTCAGGCACTGAGCTCTGCCTTGTGCCCCCTAAGAGCACAGCCTGACAGTGTGTCTGTGCTGCACAGAAGACACCAGAAAGCCATTTTGGCTTCATTTGCCAGACAGAAGAGAATAACATTGAACAAAAGGAATTCTGTGCTCAAGTGTCCAAGGAGTACAGCTAACAGCAAAACAAAGTTGCAATTACAGCTAAATTTTAAGCTTATGTAAGGACTAGGGCTTCTTTATTATTTTTTCATGAACTTGGGAAACAAAGCTTTCACCTGCAATATCTGCACCTCGGTGGTACCATGCATGCATCCTCTTAATACAGCTTGCTTCAGTGAATAAATACAGACATCATCATTTTTCAGCCTATTTTAGCAAGTGTTTAACTCATCCTTCCCTGAGCTGAAACTTATGCATGTTCTTAGACACTTTGCTGGATTAAGCCAACTAATTCCAAGAAAACTGTGTACTGGGGAGATAGAGTTCTGAGCTGAAGAATTGATCTGACTCTACTAATGGTTACCCTTGGACCAGTTTTTAGCCTCCAGCACTGTCAGGTGTTCTGCCTACTGCCAGCAATCTATTTATTGATACAGGAAATCCATTTTGCCTTGCCTTGCTTTTAATGAGTTTTGCAAGCAAGTGGCCCCTTCCTGTGACTCATTCTGTGTTTTCTGAGCAGGAGATTGTGGTTTTAAGTTTCACATTGGAAAGTAACCGCTGTGTCTGCTTTCCTTGTCTGCTGGAATCTCAACAAGAGGAATACATTTTGGAACAAAGAAATGTAAATGGAGTAGAACAGTTCATGTTTCTTTGCAAAATTGTATAAACATCCTTCTTTTCAGGACAGTTAAAAACACTAGTGAAAATCAAGTTTTAAAATAACAGCTTTATCTTAGAACATTACTGTTAGCACAGGCAAGAAAAGATATTTCCCCTGCTATCTCAATATGTGTTGGCCCTTCGATTTATAGGCAATAAATATTAAAAAATTAAACAGTGGAGGTCTTTCTCTAATCTTACTGACACAGGATCAGCTCCATTAGCATCTGGATGGCTGCTCAGATATGCACAGCTATGACTGCAGTCTGAAGTCTGAATAGTGAGTGCTACAGATTTCCATCCAATTCACAATCCTTTTCATCCCTTCAGAATACTGGAGGCAAAGAGGTAGGAGATGTGAATGTATTTGTTTTTGACTTTTGCCAAAATATGGTGGTGGAAGGAGAGAATCCTTACCAGGCTTAGACCGTTGGCAGTGAAAACTCAGATTTACGTTAAAATCAGCCATAAATACATCAAAACCAGTGACCAGGACAGTTTCCATTCCCCATTGCTAGATATAACTATTTATATTTCAAGCTGGTGGCTATGTCTGTGCAGATAAATTGCTGCCCAGTAAAGAGTAGAGATCATTTTAGGCGTCTGCACCAACGGGCTCGCTTGGCTGCTGTCCAGCTGCCTGCCTGCACACAGGGGGACTGCTGGCCTCTGCTGACCCTCACACTGTGCCCAGACCTTGCCTGGGTCAATGCTGGGTGCCCTGGCTGAGGTCACAGGAGATGGACAGGCAACTGTGTGCCAGGCCTGGGGCTCATGCCCTGCTGCTTCACCGACGCGTCTGTGCTGTACCTGGGAAGAGCCAGGTCTGGTTCTTGGGTCTGGCAGTGGTTCCTTTCCCCTTACATGTCCCAGCTGACATAATCAGATATTGGGAGCTCTTTTTCCAGAAGCTTTGAGATGAGCTGAGCTCTTCGTATGGCTTCAGGAGGTGCTTCAGTTTATCTGTAGCTCTGTAGTTCAGTCTCAAGAGGAGGCACTCTCTGGTCCTGAACTGCTTTGAGCCTCTGTCTGCTGGAAGCCTGTGCAATATTAACATGTCAGAGAAGCTGCAGTTCTGCAACAAGGCCAGAAAAATCTAAGACCTTTGTTGGCACAGGCTTCTTAGACATGAAGTATGGAAAATGAAGTGTGTACAAAAAAAAAAAACCTGAGAGCAAATAAGTACGTTGGGAAAGCAGAAATTCAAATGATCACGCTTAAAATGTGACCTTCCAGTTATCCCTCCAATTGTCATGTTCAAGATGGCAGAGACAACAGCTGGGAGGAAAAAATGCGATGCTCAGGAAGTGAAGCAGCTTTATTGGGAATGTATGGAGAGGAAAGAAAGAGGAAGACTCCATATTATCCTACTCCTTTCCTGTAGGGATCCAGATATTGTGTAAACATGCAGTGCCCTGTATTGTGGACTTTTTTCTGATCCATGTATTGTTGAATGGAAATAACAAGACACATTTCTATTTCTCAAAGTATGACGGGGTGGGGTGGTTTTTGGAAGCATTGTTTTGTGTCAGTAACAGATTATATGGAGTTACAGTGACTTAGGGAGCAGTTCAGCCGTTCACACACACATTGCTTTCTCATGCACTCTGCACAACCTGAGAGCCTGCATATTGCACTTCTCTGCAGAGCTCATTTCTTCTCTTGCTCTGCACTGCTTTTCTGCTCATCATTGGCATGGAATCACTTCCATTTATTTTGACCTAGTAAGTTCTTGTAAATGAGGGCTGTGGTTTTAAGTGTGGCTGATCTGATCTACTGGGTTTTTTTACTCCCTAAACAAAAAAGTTACTTTCCCTGTTTGTTCCTCCTGATTCTCCAACCCCAACCCCTCTCCGTACTCCTGGGATTTTGTTCTGCATTAGGGATTTACATGGTCTCAGAGGGAAGAAGAACCTTATGCTTCTAAGTCTTATGAAACTATAAACTCAATTTTACTATGTCCATCCCAATTCCATACTTGACCTCTTTATTCTTACAGTAATCATCATATAATTGTGGGCAGACCTTATAAAGTGACATGCCTGGTGCCCATCAGGGAACTTGAGCGCATGGGATAACTGCATTCAGATGAGAACCTGAATGGTAACATACCATATGTAAAGAAATTGCAGGATCAAAAACACCTGCCTGAAAGGGAGGGACTAATACAAATGCAAAAACCTGGTTGCAAGTAAGGAACTGGATCCAGTCTATGCCCTGGCACAGAAATCTTGTGTTGACTGAGTGAATCCTTCACTGTGCTTTGTGCCTTATGTCTCCATGCAGAAGGAGGGTATGATGGCAGTTCCTCTGTCCACAGCATGCCCTGAAAGCAAGGCTTTAATGCCTGGAAGATACTGCTGTGTGAAACTGAGGGATCATGCAAGAAAGACATTTGAACCACCAGCAGTGGCTCAGCTTCTGAACACCTGACAGTCAAGTTTTATCCTTGCTGAGCAAGAGAGATGTGAGAATACTGTCTCCATTTAATGTCAGGAAACAGAACATCTAGGTAGCCTCAGTAACATCAGCTTTCGTTTCCTGAGTCTGTTGTAAGGATCCCAGGTGTCAGCCTTCAGTTTGCTCAGAACAAGGATTGAGAGGAAGCAGGGAGCTTGGGACAAATCCTAATTTGTCAAGTAAAAGCTTCTGGTCTTCAAACTTGTGAAGGCTAATGCCTTCTGATACTGTGGTAGCCTGTAGGATGCCTCATCATCATTCCTGTGGTAACAGACCACCTACAAGTAGAGCCCAGCTAGAAGAAGAGAAACATCTACCAGAAAAACCCAAAAAAAAAAAAGATATTGCAAGTATAAGGCTATTTGGATTTGCTAGAAATGAGCAGTGGCTTAGGCTGGTGCAGAGAAGCACCAAATTAGCATTAGTCCCTGTAACAGAGAGCAGTACATACTGGGGCATCCTGGCTTGTGTGAGCTAACATTTGCTCTTGGGGTCACTGCCTGATATCTGTTGGCTTGCTGGTTATGTCCCCGCTAATTTTGCAATGCGAGTCTAAATCCTTCAAACCGCACATCCAGTTTGTAATTTAAGCCTGCATAATTTTATCTCTCCTTGCTTACACCCACTGTCTCCTGGTTTATACAGGCCATTGCTGGTTTCTGTAAGAATTACTGCATTGATTGATACGTGAAACAGGAAGGTAGGATGTTTTAATGTGGAACAGTATTTAGAGAGATGCAGCATCTGTGTCCAAAGCGAGAGATAGTTACAGGGTTAGACAAGTAGGCCATCAATTACCGGAGACTGAGGTTAGGACCATCTGGCTGTTTGAAACAACACCAGGTGTTAGCAGAAGCAAATTTCCTGTGTTGCAACATAGGAGCAGCAGGCAAGAAGCAGCCCTCCAGAGTGAATCTCAGCCACAAAAGAGGCCGCTTCTCATTTCCTTCTTTAGTGCTGTCTTGTGGGAAAAAAATCACTCCAAGAGCCTGACACACCTGTGTCTCCTGCTCGGGGCAGTTCTCAGCCTGGGCTGGGGACCCCTCCTCTGAGGAGGGCGGAGCAGGAGCGGTACCCTCACAGCTGGCTTTGCCAGCTCCTGCCTTTCAGGCACAGCTGCAACATGACCCTTGATGATGAAGCTGAGCACCAAAGTCCTGGTTTGTATATCCAGGATCCGTGGTCCCCTCGAGGCCCTCCCTGCTGCCAAACCCACGTGCATCCCTGCCTCGGTGTCCCTCCCCACCCTGAACTGTCTCCATCAGCCAAGGGAGAGGCAGCCAAGGGTGGGCTGATTGCTGGTGGAGTGCCAAGAGGTGCAAAGAGATGACTGTCACCCGCAATCTGCTCAGCAGATGAGCCATTTCCAGCCACTCAGGGCTACTGGCCTGTAGTTTTAAATAGTCAGTGGCTTGGTATATGCAAAAAACATTGCTGCATAGTCCAAGTGCATATTGTTAAACCTGAAGGAGTTTCTCATGTGGTTGTACTGCTCCAAATTTTCTCATGTATACTTGAGAATATTATTATTTTTATTAAAAGGGAGAATAAACCATAGTGCTAAAATTCATCCAACCTAAAAGTTACATAAATATCAGGAAGCAATCTCCCACTAAAGTTGTTCTTATTGTACTAAACTTTAACTGTAGTGAAGACTGGATGGAGGCTCTGGCAAGGGACAATATCCAAGGCAATTTTTCCCAGAAGGCATTCTAACTCAGCAATGTCCTCTCACAACAAGCAAGCAAAAGGTTAAAATCCAGGTAAATGCAATCTCAGTAACTCACAGCAGAACTTTAGATCAGTTTTTCCTAATTTCTATTTCTGTCACAGAGACAAAGCCCTCACAGGTTTATTTTAAACTTTAATTATTATACTTTAATTATCTGGTGACAGAGGGAAAACCCCTCTGATTTGGTTATAAATGCTAAATTTACATGAATTCCTTGATAAAACACTTCATTTAGGGACCATGGCAAAGGTTGCTAAGTGACAGCGATGCATTCTGTATCAGAGCACTTCCAAACCCCTATTGCTGAGGAGAAAATGAAATAGCTGGAGACAGCAGCATGCAGGCAGGGTGGGAGGCTAAAGGGCTCTGGCTTGTAAGCAGCCTGGGCCTGTGTATTTTTAGCTACCTATTAAATGCAGGCTGGTTTTCAGAAGCTCTGAGCACTTATGACATCCACTGAATAATGGCAACAGTGAGGTGCCCAGGTCACTGCTACCCAGGTACTGTCATGAAAGGGGATAATAAGGTGTTAGCTCCGGCAGGATTTGAAACCATCGGCTATTATGCAAATCAGGAGGGCTCACGCTGTTCATTAAAATGCAATGAGATGAGTGTTGACCTAGGGATAACATTTCCAAAATGTCCTTGTGACAAACAGGGAGGTAGGATTTTGGCTAGTGAAAATTTCTAAACATTGCCTTCAAACAGAGCATTTGGTGGGCAATACTGCAGATAACAGCAATAACCATTCCTGAAAATAATGCTTTGATTGCAATTCATACATAAAAAATTATGGAAAATTTCAGATGTCTGGTCAAGCTAACTTCCTACTGATTTACCTGTGAAAGTGATTGGTATGTATGAGTAATAACCTCATGCATGACCTTCCACACAGGTAAGCAAAGACTTAATAAATTCAATAGGTGTAAGCACATAAGTCACATAAAACCTGCCTGTTTTCAAGAGCAGAGTAGTAATTTTTGTGTTCCTTTCTTTGGTGAAACATTTTTTTGTATGTGACTATTTAATGTTTTGCACTTAGGAATTAAAAAGTAATATTTAATGTTGTGCACTACAAATACATATTTTAGTCCTTAACTCTTTAAAATGCTTTATAATTTTTTACATGACAATTTGTCAGTTGTTGACTTGACAATAATTTTACTTTAAAAGGAAATCTTATTTGCAAACCAAATAAAATGCTAACTTCTAAAACTAGGTGAAAATGAGACAGAGGGTTGGTTTGACTGTTAAATGAATGTATAAAATTAACACACAACCACAGGTTTCTAAGATTGGGCTAGAAAGCAAAATATCCAGAAAAATGTATTGGCTTCATCTATCCAGGACACTTCCTTTGAGTGTTTTGGGTGGCTACGTGCCTAGTATGTATTTCTCTGTTCTCTTTAAAGAGATGCATCCATCTCTTTAGCATTTCAAATTCCACTCTCTTCCTGTGTGTTTTATCTTTACCTTCCTTATGAGCTGCCTGTTTTTCATGCAATATCAGGACCTGCTTCTATTTCCCAAGGACATGAGATGGGGGTGTGTTGGGCTGATCCCTCCTATATGCCCATCTGCTTCTCTGTTGTCAGGAGGCTGTGCTGTGGGGTTGTGACAGGAACCAAACAGCTGCTGGTGGCCTCAAGGCTGATTGCAAAGATTTCACAAGGACTTACTTTGTTTACTAACCCCTTGAAAACTGATGGGGCTGCCCCACCTAAATCAACCTTCAGCCTGTCCAACAACCAGTCTTAGCTGAGCAATGATGCACTGGGTTTGTGCAAAGACATGGCATAGCATCACTTTACAACAATACGTATAAAGTGACCTTTACAAGGCCCTCATACAGGAGCCAGGGGACTGGCTCCATTTGCAGCTCCAGCCTGGCTTCACATGTACTTCCAACCCCGTGCAAGAGCATTCAGAAAATTTGGCCACAGACAGCAAAAATGTTCTGGTAAAAGAAGTGGAGCTCAGTCCAGCTTAGGCTTGGCTTCAGTCTTATCTAAGCTGCAGGGTGGTGGGTCTGGCACAGACCTGTCGTGCTGGATGAAATCTGGGTGCTTGGGCAACCACCACCCCTTTGGCTTCTCTCACCACTGCTCAGCACTGGTGAAGATGGTGCAAGGCTGAAACTTGCACGTTTGGAAGAGCAAGGCCCACCTGCCAAGCAGCTCCTCTGCTTGGTCAGGTCCTGCAGGCAGGTGATAACTGGGCTGGCAGTGGGTGGCTCCATGGTAGAAAAAGTCTGACCAGAAGGGATGTGATGCTGTCACATCCTGAATGAGCTCCTGCAGTCAAACTGCTGGTGTCCCAGGAAATACTTTGGAATATTTAAATGCCCCAGGCTGAGGGCAGTGCTGAGGATGATTTTGGCTCCTTGGCTGTTGAGTCAGTTGCTGGGGCTTAGGGGCTAGGGATACAGCTTTGGGCTAATGCCTAAACAACTGGATCAGAAGCAGTCCTGGGAGGCTCTGTGCAATCCTGGTGCACCTCCTGCCTTTCTGGTCTGCAGGAAAGGATAGAAAACTTGAAGCTGGGGTCTGCGATAAAGCCTCCTTGGTAGGAGTAGCCAAAAGAAACCAGAGAAAGAAGTATTAACACAACTGTCTTTTGATCTGACTGAAAAATGTGTTCTCAAGAATATGTGAGAAAGACATTGCAATTTTTGCCTATTTAAAATTTCCTATTGTCTTCTAAGGAGCAAATACTTTGGTGTATATTTTGTTTAGCTGGATTCTTTTGCTATGATGGTCTGTCTACACTGACTAAGTTCTTGTGCTAATGGCTCCATGATGCTGCATTTGAAGATTATAATACATTTATAGCCCACTGATAAAAAAAAAAATTAAAAAATAGAAGCAAGCAGCTGTATAAAAGCCAGGTATTAGCTGTTATTAAATAAAAATAATTTACAGCTTACCGCAGTCAAAATGAATGAGATTGACTCACTCATAGGCTTTAGGACATTTTTTCTAGTTTTTGTTTTATGAGTCTGTACATGAAGGATGTTAGCTCAGTTGGAGATTTTTTCTTTTACTCTATGCCAAGGTTTTCAGAAGTGACTAATGACTTTGGGTGCTTAACTGGAAACATTGTAATAACGCCTGAATTTCAGAATGGCTGAGCACCCATCATCTGAAATTTAAGTCCTTTTATGGTCGTTTAAATTCAGCTCTCAGGACTGAGATCCTCTAATTCATCAGGAGCTCTTGAAAAGCTTAGAAGTTATGGAAATATATTAAAAAATTTAAGATGCAATTTCCTCCTTAAAAGCCTTCCCACGCCAAATTTTCCATGTCCCAATATGTGTGGAATTAGAAATAAGAAAGAAATTGGCAATTATTGAATGCAATATGCTTTGAGTTTATGATAGAGAAAACATTGTGTTCATTTCCTTACCACAGTGTGGTAGCCCTGCTTTTCTGATAAATTGTGATAACCATAACCTTGTTCTTAAAGAGCGTTGTGTCAGTTCTCTAGATCTTCACCATAAATCAGTGAAGTGGTTGAGAGAATTCAGCCTTTTTTTTTGCAAAGCTGGACACAACTCTGTTGTCTTTTTACTGGGAGGAATTAGTCATGGAACATAGTAAGCACAACAGGCTTGGGATACCTGGGAATGAACATCACACACAGGATGACAACACTCTTTATTTCATAGACTTTCAGGTGCTGTGCTGCCAGAAACACACATAACCCACAGTTACACAGTGGGCACATATTACCTTTATTAATATTGCCTTTGCAGATACCAAGTCAGATCTGCCTTTGATATCCACTGGTGCAAATTACCACCAGTTAAATTATGGCATTTGACACCAGGTGGTCTTAGCATTTCATTGCTCACTGGGAGGTGAAGCCTTCCCTTAGGTAACTGGAGAACTCTGGCTGATCACCTCACAAAAACCAGCTATTGCATCAGGCATAGAATAGAAGGAAGTGAATCTCTTAAAGGAATTGTAACTGTAAGCTTTTACTCTGTTTAGCCAGGCTGTTACCCACAGCTTAGATTAGATCTTATCTTTTAACCCTTCCCTACAGGCTTGCTCTGATTGTCTCCCCATTTTTCAATAAACACTCTCAGAGACCACTGGGCAATTACTGAGGAAGTCCCTGGGAACTTTTCCCAGCACGTCTGATCCCGTGGCATGCAGGGTCTACAGGACTTGCCCAGGATCACATGGTCCCAGACACACAGGGCACATGGATGGCTGTTCCCAGAAGTGGATGCCAAGAAGCAAACTAGTGAGGGGCATGGGAACAACCTTGTGACTGCAGCCCACGGCAGCAGTGGGAGACTGAGGGCTACAGCTGGACTGTGAGAAATGAAGCAGCATGTTTGGTCGTGAAGTGAGAAACCCAAATGCATGTCTAAAGCATACTGGACATCCCTGAGCACCCAGATTTACAGTGATAGTGCTGCACAGAGGTGCTGCAAATCCTTTATCTCTGTCTGGCTGATCTTTCATCACCTGGTCCTGAAAATTTAGCTCCAGGCAAGGATGGAAGAGTAAGATCTTCTTGGCATCTTCTACTCTGTTTTTATAGGTATAAGCAACTATGATTTCCTCCAAATGTTTTTCCATATCCTACCTCTCTGACCCTGGCCTGTAATCCTACACGTATTCCTGCACTGGCTCATTACCTTTCCAGTCTCTGTTTTCATATCATTTGAGTGAGTTGTCTCCCAAGTTTCATCCAGGTGACTCACTGCCTTTGTGGAGGACACACTGGAGAGAGCTTCTTGTGCCTTTTTTTGGTAACAGTTTGTTTTATTTCTTCTCATTCAGATGACCCCACTCCAGTCTGTTTTATTGAAATCCAGCAAGTCACATGGGAATCTCCCAGTGTGCAACCCCAGCTGTGGCCAGGATCTCCAGTACCTAGCTGCCCGCATCAGTTCCTCTTGTTGGGTAGGCTCCACTCTTTCTGACTGTGCTAGATCCCCTCAGGTACAAGGTCTGACCAGCCAGGCCTGTTGTGCAGCTGAGGCTGCACTGTCTATAGTGGCAGCACACAATCATAGAATCATAGAATATCCTGAGGTGGAAGGGACCCACATCAAAGTTCAGCTCCTGACCCTGCACAGGACAGTCCCAAGAGCCATACCATGCACATTTTCAGCTTTTTTCATCTGTCCCAAGAATCATGAGTGATTTTTTTGCTTTCTTCCTGTTCTGCATTCTCTGAATGACCAGCCTGGCACTTGAACTCCTCAATGTGGCAGACACAACAATGCCAAGGGCAGCCTAATGCCACATGTCCCTGCTTTATTCTCCCTTCTCTCCCACCCTTCTCATGATGTGATGTGCTGGAATGGTTGCAAGAAACATAACAGAGAAGGAGGATTTGTGAAACCTTCTGGCTGCCCTGCTACCCTTCAGCTGAGGGTCAGCAGCTTATGCTCCTAGAGATACACAGATGCCCAGAACTTTCTGTTCATAGTTCTTGTCCTTCAGCTAAAATATGTGATGTCTGTTTTAATAAGAGCAGACTAGCAATGTATGTATGTCAAACAAACATCATGAGTTTTGGGACTTGTGAGATTTGCAGGTGTAAAATGAAGCTGATATTTTTATTTTTAAAATTAAATTCGTCTAACAGTTTGGACAACAGCATTGCACAGGGGAGAGTAAAATTGACTCTACTTGTACTCAAGCAAAGCTACATTGCACAGAGTTAGCATCCAGACTGGGTAGAAAATGGACTCTGCAAGGAGGGTCTGAGAGATAACGCTGGAGGTACAACCAAGTCAGCAACTTATTGCCTGGCTCGTCACTGGGGAATAAGGTTTACCTCACTTACAAGGAAGGGAACAGGACCCTGGAGCTATTTCAGAGGAATGTGACACCATCGTCTGCACTAAGCATGGCTTGATATGACCTCTAAACCTCCAAGGCCACATCTGCTGCTGCTAGGGAAGCAGAAGCTGCACTGGCAGCACGCTGTCTGTGAGCACCGTGTTGCTACAGCCCCACTGGCAGTACCTGGGGCTGTGAGGTCCCCAGCAGAGTCACAGCTGCAGGGAAGATCTCTGACACCCTAACCACATCCCACCTTGTTCCACTTCTGGTGACAGAGTGATTTTGGTAGCTAACTAGATGGTTTTGTAGGTCCCTTCCAAAACAAACCTTTCTATGGTTCCGTGATAACACTTTCTTTGTCTATTCTGTCTGTCCGTCGGTGGCTGTGCTGCGCCGATAAACAGCACAAAGGTGTCTGCCTGCCAGCTCTGACAACACAGCGTTTTTGGGACGTCCCCCCCAGCTCCATCCCATCCTAGCACAGCACCACCCCCCTTCCAACATCCCTCCCAGGCACTCAGGCGCCTGTGCCTAATTGAGGCAGCGGCTGGTTTTGATATGAGCTCGGAACACTGTTTTGGGGGTTTTTTTTAGGTCCTGAATTGCTTTCAATGGGATGGTGCATCATTCCCCCTCAGCCCGGCCCGCACTGCCGCGGGAGTGGCGGGACAGCCTGTGCAGCCTCCAGAAGATGGTGCCCTGCTGTTAGGAACAATGCTGCGAGCACAGTCATTCCAGTTCACTGGCACAATGTCACACAGAACGCTTTGTGTCTGTCAGCACATTCCTGGAAGGTCACAGTGAATGATGAATGCTCCTGTGTAGGAGCTGAGGAGGGTTTGGGTATTTTTTTCTTCCTTTTTTTTTTCTTCTTTTTTTTTTTTCCCCCATGAATTGCATCACTTGGCAGTCTCTTGGCTTCATTCATTTGACTCCTGTGGTTACAAACCTTTCCCAATTGTTGTGAGCCTGCTTCCTCCACAACCCCTCTGTGGCCAAAGCAGGATATTCATGACTGACTGCCCTGGAGAAGCTGGATGACTTCCAGCTACTTTCCACAGCAGAGTTGCTCACTTCCCTCCCCCCAAGGGCTGAAATATCCTGTGGTTCTGGTTAGCTTTCTCTCCGGATGCACATCAGCTAAAGCATATGCATCATCATGTGATATCCAAGGTTGTTTCAGCACAGCTAATTGTGACAGAGGCTTTATTTAGATGCCATGTATAAAAAGATGTGTATAGCACTCCAGTGTGAAGTCAGAAGGATATTTGACTTGATCCTGAATGAAAAGCTAATTTTAACTGGCATGTAGTATTGGAGTTCTCCATTGAGCTTTGCACATATGTCTAAGATGTTTAAATAATTCCAATAAACTATGATGTCATCTTTGTAGCTCTGTTGCCATTTCCTATGATTTGGTTCATGATTTCTTTCCACTCTGAGTTACTAATTGCTCATGAAGCTTGTGCAATTGAATGGGGCTCCTCTATTTTTTCACACCCCCTTCCCCCACACAGAAAGCACACAGACCTGCAAGTTTTAATTGGGGAAAAACACCTTCAGCTAAATTCAGTATTACTTCTCAATGGGAATTGAGCAGCACCTGAGTAGCAGTAGTCACTTGGCACAATTCAGCCAACCCCACTGAGGGGGATTTTGTTGGCATGGGGAGTGTCTGGATGGGGAGGAGGGTTCTGAAATGCCAAAGTGAAATTGAATGAGGAACACCTGCAAACGGTGTTCATGGGCCTGTTCACAGGCTCGTGTGGCACACATTCTTCTGACAGATGAAGATGCATTCAGTGGTCTGGACATTTAACAGCCTCCAGTACCCCTGCTCTTGTTTGAACGAATGCAGCAGGTTCTGAGAAGGCACCACTGGTTCTCCAAGAGTACATCTGTTGAGGACTCATTGTCTCTGAAGCCATCTGGCAATATCTGTACTCTTAAACTCTCTCCCTGGCCTCCAAAACAGGGTGCCTGCATCCATCCTGGCCAGTCCCTGATCTAATGCCTTAGCTGTGCCTAGGAACTGGTTGGAGGATGCTGGCAGACCACGTTCAGAAGTGGTCCTGGCACTGCTGTGACCGTTCTCTGGTGCAGATGATGGTGATCTGTCTCTGTGTCCTTGCTCTACTGAACTGGCAGGTTGTACAGATTCCTCTGGGCTGTACAGGGTTCACCTGTAGAACTGGAAAGCTTCATTTTGGAAATAAGAAAAACATCCTTGAGCAGGAGAAACTAGACAGGGCCAAGGTGGAAAGTCAGTTCTGGGTGAGGAAAAGTGTCTGGACTTCAATAAAAAACTAAATAAAGTCAGAGATTCAAAAGAAAAAAGCCAACCAAACAACAACAACAACAAACCCCCCAAAAAACCAAACAACAACAACAACAACAACAACAACAACAAAAAAGCAACACCCAAAAAACCCCACCAAAATACCAAACAGGGACCAAATGAGTTCTTGGGAGTCACAGTTTGTGAACTAGGGCAGGATATTATATTTTCCAGAAAACTGCAAAATAAGCACATGTTGCTGCAAGTTCATTGGCATGTGGGGAGAAACTAATCAAAACATCAAGGGCTTTTTCAGCAGCAACAAATTAGAACATTTTGCAAAAGCTTTGGTGAAGACAATCAAATTGCAAAATGCTATCCAATAATGGCTACATGGCGCAAAATGTGGGATGTAGGGAAAAGAATCCTGAGGATGTTTCATACTTTATATATTACCAGAGAATTCATCAGAATTTTCAAGTTGTTGAAGAAAAATCAGGAAATAGGGAAGCAGAGGTTTTGCAGAACCTATGAGTAATTAAAAAAAAAAAAAGGAAAAAGTACTTCAGTCAGAAAAAGAAGTCAGAACTTGTTTGGGTTGATTTTTGTTTCATGAAATCCCTTGGTTATTATTTCCCAGGTCTGCATTTACAGGCTCAGGTTTCTTTATCACTTCCCTTTCTGCAGACCAAGAGTTGTTCCATATACAGGCACATAAATATCATCAAATCCTCTGGGCAGAGGTCACTTCAGATCCAGTGAGCTCTGTCAGCATCTCTAGCAACCTGATGACAAGTGGAAGCAGGTTGGCCAAGAAACATAACAGGATTGAAACCTTCTTTTTCTTTCTCTTCAGCATTTCTTGATGTCACTAACGGGCATTGCTAGCCAGACCCTTATCCCTGCATTGCTGTATCAAGCCATGGGGGGCTGCCCTGTGTGCCACTTGTGAAAAACACAAGGAAGTACTGATGTCTGCAGGGGTTTGGATAAAGGGCTGGAAGCACTTTATGGTGTGAAACCACGTCTGCAGTGTGTTCCAGAGGTGTGGCAGAGGTCCATGCAGACATGACATAACCAGCTGGAACAGCCCAGCTTCACCGGAGGCTGTACATGCTCATGCAGGGTGCTGGATTTGGAGTTGGTGGCTGTAAGTCCACTGTGTCTGCTTTTCGTGGGCTGGCTATAGCTCTCTCCATTGTGTCTTCCTGAGGATGGGAGACCCTCAGGTCTCCTTGCCACATAGGAACTATACACCCAGTTCCTCTGAGGGGGAGATCACAGAGTGACAGAATAGATAAGGTTGGAAGTGACCACAGTGGGTCATCTGGTCCAACCTGCTTGGTCTGTCAGGGTTATCCCAGAGCACATGGCACAGAATTGTATCCAAAAGGATCATAAATATCTGCAGTGAGGGAGACTCCACAGTCTCTCTGGGCAATCTCAATCACTTGCACAGTAAAGTTGTTCTTCCTTATATTCAGGTGAAACTTCCTGTGCAAATGTATAAGTGTATGATGCCAAGTATACAAAAAGCAGTAAGAAGGGCAATGGTGCTGTCTACACCTGTCTTCCAGAGCTCTCACTGAGATATTTGTATAATTACTCAGTGATAAGGACTACAGCTCATCTGACTGCACATGAGAAGAAAGCCTGCCAAATCTGCCTTTTCCATCTGTCCAAGAGCAAACCTCAGTGTGCCCTGATGCAGCCAGAAGAGCCTGGAGCAGAGAAGATAAGGAAAAGTAGTCTGCTGTCATTCTCAGTGCAGCACGGCTTGAGTACTCATGAGTCAGTGTTTGCTCTCACCCCTGACTGAAGGAAAATGCCTCCTGATATGTCAAGAACTTGAGAAAAGTAAGGACTCTAAGGGTCTTCTCAAGGTATTTTGACATGCACACCACACTATTTGAATAACAGCAAAATTGTTATCAACATCTGTAGGGTGACAGCCAAATGCACTCATCACTGGGATGAGGGAAGGAAGGATTTATTACATGCCCACATGTGTATGAGGAAAAAGGGTTAGAACTTCTGGAGTTCTTCAAAGTAGGTGGTTTGCTCTGTATGCTGGTGTTTGACCCATGCAAATAAAAACTTCCTGTGTATTTTGGCTTTTGCAAACACCACTTCCATACCAATGTTCTGAGCATTTATTTGGGACTGAGATCTCTTCTACCACAGACAGTGCACCTGGAGGTTCTCTTACTGTCTTGATCTGCAGTGGCAGCACAGATACCTTGGAAAGACAACAAGACTTTCTGTGCTATGGTCCATAGCCAGCACTGGCAGAGGAAGGCAGCTTGACAGTTGTTTCCTCAGCTTCTCTTGCTGAGAGGATGCAGGTGGGCAAGGACAAACATTCTCCACATGTGCTATGTCTTGCTCTTGGGTGGTGTGGGACTCCTATGTCCTGACTTCTTCATGTGTTTGTCATAGGTAAAACCCACACTTGGTTTCAGTTTTGTTCTTCCGAGGCCCCTGGGATGGAAAGGCCAGGACACTGCAGGGTGGATGTGAAAGCTATCAAACATGATTTTCAATTACCAGTAGAGTAAGTCCAGGCAAATCTACCATTGAAGTCAACAGGAGTCTTTTTAATGGCTTCAGCTGGGCTTGGATTCTTACTGTAATGGTGTGCCTGTGCAGGGTTTGAAGACTAGGATTCATCCACCTAAATGTAGGCATTTGATGAAGATGTCTGAGGTAGAGGTACAAAGAGACAGATGTAGTCAGGCAGCGGGTCAGACTCTTTGACTGAACCCATCCCATGCTGTTAACTGTGAAGAGTCAATAAAGGAGCTTAATCTTCTAATTTGGTGCCTTGAACAGTGCCCAGACCTAGTGGGAAGAACAGGTTGAAGCATCTCAGTACCCAACTGAAGCAGTGGGAAAATGATTGCATAATTTTCCTGCGCCAAATTTACAAAGATGGGGGTGGAAATGTGCAGGTGTTGCTGGGTCTGACTGAGGAACAAAGGAGGAAGATAATAAATTAGAAAAATTAAAATTAAAATACAATTTTATTTTTATGCTGTATTCTAATGTAACTAGAATGTTAAGAATTTATCACCTGAGATAAAAGACTTAATCATTACTAAACCCTTTGGCAATTGTTTTAATAACATTAATCAAGATGAGCTCATTTAGTGCTAATAGGGGTGTTTTAAGTACTTTTATAGGATTTTCACTGAAATTCAGAATTAAATAATTGGGCCATTATTCTAAAGTGTTTTCGTCATCCCTCAGGGAAGTCTCAGTATCCTGGATTTCATCTGCTTGGTTTTATTTCCTCTCAAGCATTAATTCTGATTGCCCTTGACAATTTTGAAGCACCTCCTCCCAGTTATAATTTGACCCTCTTCTGGGCACTCTGAGGTTGGTTGCCCCTGATAATCTGTTTTGTCAATGCAGTCATGGACAAGAAAGATTTAAAATACCACGTAATTAGTGTGATGATGGATGATGAGATAGGAAGGCATTGATTGCCATTGGCTAAAGGTTCTGATGAGTTTTTCACAACACCCAGACTGGATAAGCAATTGGCTAATTAATTGTCCAATTCTACCCAGTGTTTCTTTAAGTGAGCTTAGTCTTTATTAGGGGCTGTAGCCTTTGCAATCTCCCACACATCAGCAGTTGCCAAAGGCATTCTGGAAGGAAGGCAAAGAGTTATGGACTTAGGACACCTGCCTGAATTTATGCTTTTAGTGCCAGCTGGTGCACCCAAATGTATCTGGAGCATCCATCTGATGCCAGGTGTAAGATAGGATGTAGAATAGGCCTTTGCCTTCCCTGACAAGCAGTTAGATGCCGTGAGTGATCTGAAACAACACTAAGTGTTGTGGGCTGCGTTATTGAGCTCTACAGCTGTGAATCCATTAGAGATTAGGACTCCATTTGTACATTAACTAGGTATCTAGACTGTCACAGTCACTGGTGATCTAGGTAATGCAGTCACTGGCCCAGCTCACCACTTGGCCGCTATCTCTCTGCAGTCAGACAAGTTGAGTCACCCTCCAGACTCTGGTGACTCTATCCAGTAGATCTCTGCTACTATGCTGTGAATCTGGGTGCCTCAGGCTCAGTTCAGCTGACTGAAATTAGGTGCCTAGTGCCATGCCAGATGCTCCAGACTATCCTGGCTGGCCTCCAGCTCTTTCTTCAGATAGAGGCACGTAGTCGTCTCTGCCAGCCCAAAGAGGACATCTCAGACATTCTATGGCACGTAAAAAATTGCAAAATGGCTGTGTATGGGCACCAAAGTGCTGCCTTTTGTCACACAGTGCAGGATGCAATGCTCAAAGTAATTTCAATACAAATGCTAAAACTCTCTGAGTCATCTCTATAATGATACATTCATTTATATGATATTCATATCGGAAGGTTTTATTTGACCTGGTCGAAAAGCCTGTATCAGCCATCCCCGATTTTGATAATCCTAAGAGATGTTGACATTTCAATCTTACTCAGCACATCTTACTCACATACCTAGGCCTCAAAAATGACAGTAAAAGTTAACTGTAATACATTTAAACATGAAATAGTGCATATTTTTTCATATTCTTAGACTTTTCGTAGTTTTATGACTGCTGTTTTCTATTTTTTTTCTCAGAACAACAAATAAAGTTTCTTCCTCTTCATTTCTCCTACTGATTCAAAATAGTATAGGCTGGTAGATATATGAGGGGGTAAAAAGTGGAAGAAAGCATTCTTACTTTATATCTTGTCTGGAAAATAAACACTGAAATGTCTTTGAGAAGATTATCCTCAGTGCAAAGATCTTTACTCCAATCATTGTATAAAGCACAATAAACAACTTAGATTACATGCAGCAAAACTTCAGTTCCA
>VYZP01017323.1:16316-27496 GCA_013400635.1 Hypocryptadius cinnamomeus | reverse complement strand
GAACAGAGGCCTGTTTAGATAAAAAGCATATGTCTAACATCACTTCAAATGATTCTGAACTGTTGTGTCAATAATCAACTTAGAGTCATTAATTAAAAAAACATTTCTGCATTTGCCATTTCTTTCCCAGTCTATAAGCAAAACAAGTCAAAAATCTCATGTTTTAAGTTCATTTAATCTACATACATGAAATATTTTTGAAGAGGCACAAGTAAGTCTGAAGTAAATTTGATATGGACATTTCAAGTTCCAGGGTTACTTTTGGTGGTGTGCTCCATTGCAAGCATGTTGTCATAATTTTTTTTTTTTTTTCAGAAGATGAAAGGATTCAGATGTTTTTTTATGAGATTCCAAACATTAATAATGACTGTGTGATCATGGTTTTGGAAAACTAAGAATATATTTCCTGGCTACATATGCAGATTTATGTTTCTTAAGAAAAGCAAGAATGAAGTAATTTTGATCTCTGATGGATTAAACCCATTGGAATGGAAACTAACATCTATGAAGAAGAACAGGGCTCACCTTATCTTATATCTGCTGAGTGCCTGGGAACTCCAAAGGACGCCAAGTATGAAGAATACCAAAGAAAGACAGAAAATCAGACAAGTCCATATGAATTTCAGAATTTGTTACTGGAACCTGTGCTGAGCTTGCCGTCTGTGTCATCCTTATTGGACCACAATGAGACATCCTTACAACTTGGCATGGCTGCAGGGCGTGCCAGTGCCACCAACCAGCCCCAGACAAAGCACCTTTGTGAAGAATTACCCTGTTCTACAAGGCACACATCAAAGGAAGATCCTTTAAACCTTCCCATGCACACAGAATGGCCAGTCCTCACAGGAAAAAATTCAGACAAGAAACCAGAAGCAAATTATGAGATCAGAGTCATAGAACACAAACCATGTGCTATCACATTTTCTGATTTTGAATTTTTATCACATGAAGCTGACACTAAGCTCCATATTTGCGAGGCAGGAGAAGCAGACGATTTTTCTTCTGAAGAGGAAGAAGCAGATAACAGAAGTGATCATGACACATTTACAGAACTGCCACTGTATGAAGCATTTTTCAAAGGTCTTCAGAGAAGGAATGTTTCCCAAAGAAAGCAAGCTAAACATGAACTTACTAAATATCAGCACATCTGTCATTTAGAAGACTGCAACAGTCTTTCTGAAAAGGCATTGAAGGACCATGACAAAGAAGAAAAACACATGGAGCTGGAGGTAATACAAGCTACTCATTAGTTTCTAGTGCGTTTTAAATAACTGGTGTCATTTAGGGTTGGTTACAGGAGGAAAAGGAGTTCTGTAAATTGTTATAGGGTGATAATTATTGTGAATTACAAAATTAAGAACCCAAACCTACAGTAAAAGTATACTACTTTTTTTCACTAGACAAATCTTACTTCAGATTGACCACACTTCTATTAGCCTGAACTTCAAACTTTGGTTTTCTGGTTTCTTTATTTACATGGGAACATTGGCTCCATTTCCTACATTCCTACAAGATCATATATCATGCCATGTACAGCACACAGTCTGAGGACTGTTCCAAACGGATAGAGCTCATGTGTAGTCTTAGAGCAGAATATATTTCTTCATGCTGAAAAATGGGTTTTTAGTGTGGTGGCACTGTAGCACTGAGCCACCTAACCCACAGCACTGTTTCCACTTAATAACTGTTTTCTGTACTATCATTTCATTAAAACAATATAGAGGACAAGTAAAAGAGTGGTATATAATAACTGGTTGGTTGGTTGGTTGGTTGGTTGGGTTTTTCTGGGTTTTTTTTAATCTGTACTGTTATATATCATGATGTTCTATAGACCAGTGGCCAAAATGAACACAGAAGTTTTCAGGACAAAATTAAAAACCATGGGTAATAAAAATCATCCAACTATATATATAGAACCTTTCCAGAAAAAAAAAACAAACGACAAACTTTGAGTAAATTAACTTTGTTTATTGGAACTGGAGGAGGAACAGAAGCCTCCCAGCTGAACTGTCTCTAGTCTGGGCAATAAGCACGGTTTCCCCCTGCTCACAGCTGGTGACAAACCAAATGACTGGAGCTAAACACATTTATCACTGGAGAAGTTCAGTTCCAGTACAAAAATAAGAAGTGACTCCAAATAGTGGGCAAAACCAAAGCCTTAGAATTCCAATGTTCCTAACCTTGCAGCACAAATTAATCTTAACCTGCAGGCCAGGCATACCTTTCCTTCCTCTCTTCTCCTTCCTCCTGCTTTTAAAAGTTATTTTTCATGTAAATCTGCTCTATGCCTTGAAAATCAGGCTGTAGTCCTGTAGTCTTTTACCCAGTGTGTTTTATTTTACTCTGCCTGCAGTTGTCCTTTTACTTCTAGTGCTTATAACACCGAGGTGCTTCATTGATTTCTGTCATTTCTGATTAAATGAATGGGTTATAGTTCGGACTATAATGTCCATATTTACATCACAACTATGGCATAAAATACTTAATCGCTTCTCTCGTTCAGTACTAATCTATCTCCAGTTTGGGGTGACTAATTATGCCCTTAACTGAGTGGGAGTTATGTGCTGTATTTCATACATTTTCCAACTTCGCTGCAGAAACCCATCAGCACACAAAGAAATAAGCCAGATTTTTAGAAATTTTTCTCAGCAGATAATATTAGAAGACCAAAGCCCAAGGATGGTTCCCAAACAGTGCAACATTTGATGCAATACTGACCCTGATTCTCGTAACACATGGTTTATTAAGTAATTGCATTGTTCTTCTCACCTAAGCCAAGTCTTACTTCCTCATTTACTCAGAAACATTCACATGAATGAAAATAATATATCTCAAAATGGATGCACAACATCCTTTGGATTTTCTTTACTGAAGGTCATTCCCATAGATAAAAGGGAGATGCCAGGAGATGTTGTCATTTAGTTTACTTTATGTCTATGCCATAAAATAAACTCAAGGATGCAGCTTGTAGTGTAAAATAATGGATTATAAATTGCCAGACAAGCATGTGAAATTACCTAGTAAATCTCAGTAAATGTGTCAAAACATTTCAAAAACTGGATGCAATATTGCAGTCCTGGTTTTGATTTTTTTCTATGTAAATAAGCATGTAAGGAAAGCCTCATAGAATTTTTTAAAAAATTAAAAATAAATATTAAGATTGTCTTTCAAATTTTAGTAGCAGTCATGCATTACTATGCAGACTGAAATCTTGCCCCCATGACTCTGGTTGAAGCAAATGTATGTCACTGTCAAGTTACTTATTTCTATTGTTTAGAAATGGTGTTAGGGAGAAATGTCTTTCTAGTGGAAAGAAATTAAATAAATAAAGACAGCATGGGGTAAAAATGCTGACAAGGGCAACCATTACTGCTAAACCTTAAACTTAAAAATCATATTATAAACAGATTACTTTGGCCTTACAGATACAGACAATAATACAGAGCACCCTGCACAAGATCCTGGATAAATCCTTGCTGCTGGAGTTCACCGTGAAATTTTGTTTAAGATCTTTTGTTTAAGATCCTGCAGGGGCACTCCTACCCAGATGCATCTGTTACTGACTGCAAACCTCCTATCTGAGTTCTAGAAAAGAGGAAAGGTTGTCATCTTCTCCAAAATGGAAGTGCTGGCCCTTGCAGGCAGTCACCACAAGCAGAGTCAGTGTCCCAATCTCCTTTTAAATAGTTGTTACACACATTTAGGTGACAACTCTTGAACTTCTCGTTTCATTCTAATTAGAAAGTAGAGACAAACCTTTAAGTGCATTGAGCAGTAAACAAGTAGAAGGAAGATGGAAAAAATTCAATTTGTGTATGCTGCCAACTCTGCCAATTGGAAGAAACTGCTGAAAACAATTCATATAATGATGCCCTTTAAAAAAATGCTTTTTCTTCTTTTTCCAAAGGCTTCCGCCTCTTCTGAGTGGTACAAGACAAATGATACTTCTGTTCAATTTATGAATTCAGCATGGTCCCCGAGTTTCCACCCTTACAGCAGTTCCACATATATTTCCTGTGCCTTCTCATAAAATCTAAATTTGGCAATCTGTTTTTCTTTGTCAGGAGTCTGTAATCAGCAGTACATTTAATGTCCAACGCAGTTCTGCCCAAATACTTAGGCTAATGGTAGAGGTTCTTTCCAACCTAAATAATTCGATGATTATTTGGTTAGTTCTGTCCAGAGATTCTTTTGCAGCTCTGAAGTGGCACCTTCAGCCATTTTTCCTTGCTTGTTTAACTTGAAGTCTTCATATCAAACTTGATATGGTGTTTGTGCATGCAGCCAGCTCTGTTCAGGGGCAATAAATTATTCAGAATAGCTTCTGAAACATAACATTTTTCTAGATTGCCATTTCTTCAAACTATACTGAGTAGGACACAGCTGAAGGCCACATTTAACCAGGAGCTACTATTCAACTTTCCATCCGTAAACTTATCCTATCCTTACATAGCCTGAAAACTATATGTGTTACTTTCAGGAGTAACATTTCAGGCAAATAAATAATTGAAGGTATTTGACAGATATTAGGCAATAAGAAAGTATTATGAAATCATACCCTTGACAGTGTGAATAGTCATGGACCTTCCCTCACCCCAGGAACTGTATACAAATCCTGCTAATATTGTTGGCTGCTGCAAAGAGACAAGCATAGTCCTACCAACATGGCAGCAAACTGAAAATCCTTTCTGGGGCAATTTCAAATAGTTTCTTTAGGCAGCCCATATTAGCAACTGGAACAGCCAAAAAGGTTTCTGTTGCTGTTGACATTACTTAGGGCACCTAATAGAGTTGTCACAGCTTCCTCTGTTGTTTCTCTCTCCCTTGAGAGACAATGGGGTAAGTCAGGAAGGCCGTGTGCTGGAAAGGAACTGCTTAGAGTAACCATTAGGACTGCTAGGTGCTCCAGCAGCCCCTCTGCAGCCTCCCTGTCTGTGCTCATATTTACATCACGCCTCTTTCAACACATTTAGGAAGATGTAAACCAAACCTGCTTGTTTGTTTAAAGCACCATAATGATGGACTAATATTTGCATTGAATGTTACCCTGTTCAGCTGGGTCAAAGAGTGAGATGCCACTCCCCAGGAGAGTCAAGATGACCGAAACAGATAATTTAGGTAATTAAGGTAGCATTCACAATGAATATCTTTGTCAGGATTTGGCCTTCAGACTGTAAGTTCAAAGACTTTTGGAGGAGGCTGCACAGGCATGGGAGTGGCCAGTACAAGGTCAGAGACTGCCTCAGTGTGCAGCTCTGTATCATGTCAGCAGGAGAGCTGTGCCATCACCTTTCACCATCAGTAAATCTTCAAGGAAAACTGTAGTGTCATAAAGGAGGTTTGTGAAAGCTCCATTGTTTTTGATATTTAAAGCTAAGGCAACTGAATTCTGAAAATTATTTCAGAAAACAGTAATTTACTGGGGAAAAAAAAATGGATGATCAGTTTCTCTTTCCCTGATTATTCACTTACTGTCATTAATTTCCTTGTTCCATCCTTGTACTACAGTTAGGTAAATTTTATCCTCATTACTCACTGCCAAATGAAAAGTTTGATAATCATTGTATCAGCTTAAATAACAAGATTTAGGCTGGAATAATTTGCTGAAATGCAATATGGAAGTTTCCATAGCATCTGTCCCTCACCTTGTCTGCTTGATTCAGCCCAGGATGCAGTTGGCTTTCTGGGCTGTGAGCACACACTGCTCATTCACATCCTGCTTTTCCTCTACAAGAAACCCTCAGTTCTTCTCTTCTCAATAAGTTCCTCTCCCAGTCTGTGCTCACGTCTGGGATGGCCCCAACAGGTGCAGCCCTTTGCACCTAGACTTGTTGGACATCATGAGGTTCTTGTGGGCCTACTTCTCGGGTTTGTCCAGGTCCCTCTGAGTGGCATCCTGTCCTTCTGTTGTGTCAACTGCACTGCTCATCTTTGTGTCATCTGAAAACTCATTGAGGGTGCACTCGATCCCACTGTCAATGTGAGTGATGAAGATATTGAAGAGCACAGGTCCCAAGACAGAGCCCTGAGAGACAGCACTTGTCAGTGGCCTCCAGCTGGACATAGAGCCATTGACCACAATTCTCTGGCAGTGTCCATCCAGCCAATTCCTTATTGACCAAAGAGTCCACTCTTCAAATCCCTCTGACTCCAGTTTGGAGATAAAGATATCATGGGGAACTGTGTCAAAGCCCATAAAGAAGTCTAGGTAGATGACACTGGTCAGTCTTGTCCTGTCAGTTGCTGCAATCACAAGAAGAGGAGATAAATACCATATAATTTGTTCAAAAGCCATAGTCCTTAAAGTCAGTTATAATTCTTTAAAATATATGTATCCTTCTGTGTGACTTGTAAATATTTTAATCAAGTAATCATACCCCATGAGAAAGGAATCAGAAAGTTTTAAGTCTTTGACAATGATTCTGACCTGGCAGTGTGCCCAGGTGGCCAAGAAGGCCAGTGGCATCCTGGCTTGTATCAGCAAGTGTTGCCAGCAGGACAAGGGCAGTGACCGTCCCCCTGTACTCGGCACTGGTGAGGCCACACCTCAAGTCTGGTGTTCAGTTCTGGGCCCCTCACTACAAGAAGAACATTGAGGGGCTGGAGCATGTCCAGAGGAGGACAATGGAGCTGTGGAGGGGTCTGGTGCACAAGTCTGATGAGGAGCAACTGATGGAGGTGGGGTATTTAGCCTGGAGAAAAGGAGGCTCAGGAGACTTCATCACTCTTTACAACCACCTGGAAGGAGGGTGTAGTGAGGTGGGGTTCAGTCTCTTCTGACAGATCTCAAGTGAAAGGACGAGAGCAAAGGGCCCAAAGTTGTGCCAGGAGAGAATCAGATTAGATGTTATACAAATAATTCACCTAAAGAGTGGCTAAGCACTAAGTAATTACATGCCCAGGGAGGCAGCAGAGTCACCATCTCTGGGAGTGTTCAAGAGACATCTGGATGTGGCACTTAGGGATATGGTTTAGGGGTGATTATGGTGGTGCTGGGTTGCTGGTTGGACTAGATGATCTTGAAGATATCTTCCAACCTTAATGACTCTGTGATCCTGTGAATTTTCATTATCCAGATTACATTGAGTTCATTCAATTTAAACGAACAAAACTGAGCAGCAGTCAAGCCTACATCTGTGATTAGATACTTTACAGCTGCCAAAGTAAGCTTCCTACCCTTTTACTTGAGTGGCTTACATCTGCTCAGTGCCTTGCTTAGCCACTCTCAAGCACTTTTCTGAGAGGTACTATTCCGTTTTCATTAATGAGGCAGTGGAACTCAGGTGGAATTCAAGTTATCTGAAAATTGCCTAGCAATAGTACCTTCTTCTCTAATTCGGTTCTACAGGAGCAAAAACTAGAGAGGAACATATTAGAGTAAAGTACAAATACCTACTCTCATTCCTCCCATACTTTGGAAGTTTGTACTTCATTTTACCCTATGAAACTGAGACTCCAAAGCTAGAGGAGGAGAACGGTTGCAAACTGGTGATGACTTCTTCATGAGGAATAATACAGTTATTATTATCTCCTTTCAGACATCTTCTGCAGACACTGGAAATCTACCCAGGTAGGAGAGCTGAACACTGAAATAACAATACCCAGGGAGAACAGGCTATGAAATCAAGGGGAGAAAAATGGAGAATTACTTGTCTAAGAAAGGAGTGATGCACTAAGCTTTATACATTCTAATTTCCTTTGTGTGTCTGTAAGATTTGTACTTTCTGTATTTCAGTGGCACATTCTCAAGAGCTGATAGATAAGGACATGGTGACTCGAACTTTGCAAGGTTTTTAGTGTTTATGCTTATTTCCTGCCTGCTTGGAAAAGGGGTTGGAGAACTGATGATTACTTTATCAATGATGCATTATTGTCAGTCAATAAATAATCACAATCAGCTCTTTACTATTAAGAGTCAGATAAATGCTGGCTTAGGGACTTTAATTATTAAGTCAATGAAAGGATTTTTTATTAGCTTCACAAATTTGAAGGAGTAACGGTGAATATAGCATTTTGCATTGAGTACTTTTTTCTGTCACCTCAGTATTCCTAATAGTGTAACCATTTCCCATTACAATGTGGCATTTCTTGTGCCCTGCTTGTTGTGGACATTAGCTACATGACTGTTTCGAATGACAAACTATAGGAACTTTGGAAAATAACAGTAAAGTTATAAGAAGAAGAGTAATTTAAGGATATGCTCAAAAATCATGCTGAAAAGAATTGGTATATTGAAATTATGTGGGAGAACATGTAGATGCTATCAAAATTACTGCCCTTTATGTCTCCAGCATACTTGCATGCTGCTTGCCTGTTTTAATAAATATGCATCACTCATTGTTGATTAATATAGAATTAAAAAATAAAAATGTATATGACCTTAGAAAAGGTACACTACTTGCCATTAGCAGATGCACTTATTTTAAATCACAAGATCATCTTTGGAAGGCATCAGTGGCTATGGGGTTGAGGTTGGAAAAACTATGCACTCAAGTTTTTGTAGAATACATCCCACAGACTATTTTGAGCAGTCCCTTTCAGCTTGGGCTCTGCCAAAATCCTCCTGGGGAAAAGTTGTAATATGAGGTGACACAACCTGTTCTTTATCAAAAGCAGAGCTGATAAACAAATCTCCATGTGATGGGGTGACTAACACTCAAAAAATTCAGAGGGCTGCATTGCAGTTGATTCTTTTGCGGTTTGCAGAATACCATCACTCTAAAAATGTGTAGGACATAGTACAAATTACTGACATAGTGAGATGCTGAGAAAATTAAGATAAACTAATGAAAAAAACTGGATAATTAGTCAAAAGGACAACTCATCTTGACTTTCAAATTCCTTTAGAAAATTTACGAAGTGCATTTCAACTTGGTGTTGAATTAGCTTATACATATGCTTTATATATATATAATACATATACTATAGAAGGTGAGATTACTGAGTTACCTTGCACAGTATGAAACCCTTGGGCTGTTCAGGTTAATGTGTAGAACTTTATAGCTGTCATTCCAAGAAGGTACTGAACTTCCAATGAATTTTGTTGCACAGCCTCATCAAAGCCCATGCACACACATTAAAAGACCCCACAATCAGTATTTTGGGAACCCCTGCGTTAGCGTGTTCAAGAGCATTAGTGCACTGTTTATTGTTTATATTTATGGTTATTGTTTTTATTTATCTGTAAAGCTTCAGAAGACTATTAAATAGTTAACACAACAGATATTTTATACTAAAGGGGGAGAATATTCACTACTTCTGAGTTATGTTTTCTTTTCAAATATTGACTACTTTATTTGTTGTGTATTTGAATATTTTAGAATCATAAGGCCACCTCAGGAAAGAGCAATATTACTATTGGTCTTGCCAGAAAACAAAAAAAGATGATGTGCTTATGGCTGCACTGAGACCATAAAATAATTGAGGTGTATCAAGATTCTTCTTGAAAAGTATCTCAAAATATCTGGAACCTGTGCAATGTGAGCCCATTCAAGTGTTTCATGTATCTCTATAGAAGAGGAGAAAAAGTCAACAGAAAATATGCCCTAAATCAAAGCTGTGATGAACAACATTCCTCTGTCAGAGCATGGGAAGAGGCACCTGTGAGAATTACAGACTGAGTCTTAGGTGCAGGGAACCAGAAGAAACATGTAGAAATCTGTTAATCTGCTTATCACTGAAATTAAGATATTTCTTCAAGGAACAGATCGAGACACTGGATAAACTGTGGGATGGGCAGTAAGCAGAACTTGTGAAATCAGAAACTTGTACAAAAGATCAGGAGACAAGGGAAGGGTTGCATTTTAAAGCTGGTCTGGCTGACAAATGAGGATTTGGTATGCTTTTCAAGTCAGCCAATAGAACTGCAGTATAGCAGAGAAGAAAAAGAATCAAAAAAAAAACCCCAAAAAACCAGAAAGAAACAGAACTTTACTGCAACCTTGCAAAGTATATTTTGTAATATGTAAAAGTTCTTGAAAGGGATTAAGAAAAATGAGTTACAGATTTCTTCATACACAGAAGTCCCGCTGGAAGATTGTAGCACTTCCTATAAGGCATTTAGGTGCTTTTGAAACTTCTTCCTAGGTAGCAGTTAATGAAAATCAGACTAATGATACAGCTAGGATCCCTCTGTCCTTCTTGGCAAGAAATTTTAATGAAGTAATGGTAGCTTGATATTGTAACAGACATATTTCTTTGGTAGGGCCATGGGACCCCAACTGATATGATCTGACATGCTAAGGGATCTACGACCATTTTGGTACTGCCACATCACAGGCTACCATACAACCAGAAATCTGTGTGAACACTGAGATCCATGACTGAACCCAATTTAGAGATACATTAAAAAATTTTAATGTCATGAACCTCATAGAGTTGATGGATCTGAGATTTCATTTTACAATATTCTTCTGTGGTTACTTTCTATAGGAAAGTGTCGTAAGCCTCAAGCCTTTCCTTAACAATCTCTTCAAGTATTGAGTATTTCAAATTGTAATAAAAATGGAAACAAATTGTTCTTTCTATCCAAGCTTTTGTACAAATTGACGCTCTTATAAAACTCTTGCCCAGCTTTGAATTATCTCAGAGATAAGAGTTTTGCAGTGCAATGAAGGAAAATCTCCTCTTAATTAGCCTGGAGTTCTCCTGAAATAAATCAGACAGGACATTGAAGTCTATGTCTGCATTTGAAATATTTTTTCTTCCAGAAATTAACTTCAGTAAAATCTCACCAGGTTTTCGCACTGTATTACTGGGCTCTCTTTATGTGTGCTTTCTATGGATTCTGAAATTCTTTGGCATTTTGACTATCAATCCAATGTTTCAAAGATCAGGTCTAGAATAGGTAATGTTTTAGCATCACAGATTTAACAGCTCATTTCTAATGTATGTGCAGAGAAACTTCATTTGGCTTTAATCCAATCTTTGTGATGAAGCAATTAGTGATATGGTAGATAAACTACTCTAAGGTTTGCAGTTACTATTTATTGTTTCTATTCAAGAAGTATAATGGTGATATTTCAGTATTTACATAATGAGGACTTTTCACTGTGGCAAAAGCCTTGGCAGCTAGTCTGGGGTCTGATTTACTTAAACTAAAATGTAAAAAAAAGCTGCTAAACCTGCCAAGAAACAACAGAACAGAACATTTCAACTTGTATGTATTTTATTCTTTACGA
>VYZP01017323.1:3085-16286 GCA_013400635.1 Hypocryptadius cinnamomeus | reverse complement strand
TACGATGTATGCCACATATCAAGATCAAGAGAAAAGTACACAAAGCCAGTAACTAGAAGCAAGAATATACAGACTGTCTTTTATTAAAATGCCAAGAAAGGTGCCTAAACTGAGGGGAAGTGGAGTACCGAGGATTTGCGCAACTAAGGATCTACACTCTGAGAGTTCACCTCAAGCTGTACTTTTATCTGCTGTGTTGTAGATTTTCCCAAGGTATTACAAATAACTAGTGATATATGGAAAATTATCATGTTTGTGCAATAAAAGATGATTAAACTAAAAAAGATTACCCCTGGAAGACAGAAACATTAAGACCCTGAGGCTTTTTTTTTTAAATAAAAGTTGCAATACTATGATGCATTTCTATGCAAGGGGGCTATGAAGATACCCCTCTGTTTTGTGTTTTGCGTAGAACAGATCAAGTGCTACCTTGAACTGTCCAAGCCTTGTCTTGTGGGACACAGAATGCCACTGATGCTAAAGAAAAAAAAATTGAAAGAGAGAAATGAGATTAAGAAGCCTTAGTGGGAAACCCCCAGTATTCCAAGCAAGCAGAGACAAACTCAGGTCTGTCTGAAATAAAGGCAAAAACAAATTATAGACGTTCAGAAAATGCTTTTGAAACCAAACTTTTCAGACATGACAAAGCTTGCATTTTGCATGTGAATGACAGACAGCAAACTCTAAAACTGCCACTTCTTCAAGTAAAAGAATTTACCATGAATACAAACAAAAAATAACAGCAAACTCTAAAATAGTTAGAATTGCTATAAATTGGAATGTATACATTCAGAGTTTTTATCTCCGATCATCTTCTCCTGTATGCAATGTTTCTAGGTTTGTAAAAAATTCTTAAGAAGATTAATTTAAGTTGCATTAAACAGAATGAAGATATCTAAGGTAAAATAATAATGAAAAAGACTAGGCCTTCTTGATGGGTACTTTTTTTCTTATTTGGAAATTGTGTTCAAATGGTTGCAAATGCTAAGGACTGTTCACACAAGCACCTTGGAACACACAGCATTTAATTCTAATGCAAATTAAAAGGAATCTGTAAGAGTAGCAAGTATGGTTGAAAACTGCATAAATTTGAGAAGGAACATTTGGTTTATGCATCCAATTTAAAATTGGCAGTATATATCAAAAACCCCAACATCCTAGGTATAGCATGACAAATAAAAGCATTCCATTTTACAAAGGAAGTAATTATTTTTGAATCTGGGGTTACTTTAGTTCAGAAAACAACTCCCCAAAGATTCAAAATTCTCCATGACACCGAAAAAATCCTTACCCTGGCTGTGATATGTCAGGAGCCTCCAGCAGCTTGCTAGGTGGGCTACTAAGGAGCTTGGCAGGTAAAGGTATTTTACCCAGAGGAAAGTTGTCAAAATTAAGCTGTCTTTGAAAAGTAATTCAAGTCTGATGCATTGACAAGTATCAATTTAAAAGAAAAGAAAATCACTTGTCATGTAAGATATGAAATTGCTATCACTTTGGCATTTTAAATTTTAAATTCAAATATATGTTGGGTGGGCTTCAACCAGGCTGGTTTCTACATTGTCTAAACAGGGCTTTTCCACCAGGGCTAAACTGTACATTAATCAGTTTATGCACATTTTCCCATTCAAGAGTTGTCTAGACCAATTCCCTTTGGAATTGTTTTGGGTTTTGGGGTTTTGGTTTGTTGTTTGGGGTTTTGGGTTTTTTAATGGGTGTCAATATCATATTGTATCACATACAGAGGTGAGCAGGATTGGAGAGCAATTGGGAGAACTTGTCACTTTTTTAAGTTCCTCACACGTTGCGTTAAGACAGTGTGCTAAAATACAAACTGTGATCCTTCCAGCTTTTATCCTGGCATGTTTGGATATACCCCAGGGTGCACATAAAGCTTTCCTCTCAAGGATATCTAGAGATCTTCCTAAACCTGCAAGTCTTGCAATTGTACATTATACTGCATTTTGCTAGTAAGATTTTGCTTATTATTGCTACTGTTAAGTATCCTGCATTTCAAAATACACTTGCTTGAACTACGTAACTGGAGAAACTAGCTGAAATCCTTGAATTAGCCTAGGAATTGTTTGGCTTCAGTAATTTGCAGAGTTATACCAATAGATCTCTTTATGTGGATTTTTGTGGTTGATGGGGTTTTTGTAAAATACGCCATATCACAGGGAACTGAAATATTTGTGAATAGAATTATCACTGCTGGTAATCATCCCACAGCAGGGGGGTTTTTCGCTCTTTCTTGTAATTCTCCTAGTAATTCCAAAGAGAAATACTTTCCTGCTCTTTCTAATAACCATTACTTTTATAAATAAAGCTTACCAAATACCTTAACAAGGATAAACAGAATTTTTGAATGCTTTCAGTTAAGGTACTTCACAAAGAGCCAGGCAAATACAAATAAAACTAAAATACTCCAAAATACAAGTTATGTTAGAACTGGAAATCAGTAACAGTCAGGCTAAATCATGGTAAGTGAAACCCTGGGACAGGCTCATGTTTTCAGCTTCACCTGCCTCAGAACTTCTTCAGTGTATTTGTATTTTGAAGATTTTGCAGAACTTTAGTAGTATTTTAAAAGTAGTTGCTACAGATCATTGTTGTCCCTCAACCCTTCTCATTCCAGGAGATGATGTTTGAAGCAAGGGACAGGGAACATGCCTGAACCTTAAAGTTCTGGTAACAGCAGTTTTTGCTATTTAGTGACCATCATACTCTTACAGCAAGACAGATTTTTTTGATCTCCAGGCCTCATTTTCCAACCTATGTGTTATACAACAATACTTACATGATATAAGCAATATGTTTACAAGCCCTGGGAACACAAACACTATTCTTCTCCTTCAGGAATGATGCCTAAGGCTGCTTTATCAAAGCACCTTTTCTTCAAAAATTGAGATCAAACTGATTTGTTTAACAGAAAGTGTTTTAGGTTTTTTAACTGAGCTATCTTCTTCCCAAGTTTAAAAGGACATGCTAAAATATATAGTCACTATTTTGTTTCTGTTTGTGACTAAAAAAGTCACAGAAGAGTCTTCATAAAGTAAGACATCCAGGAGCAGCAAAATATTATGCAGTCAGTATTATACATATATGCACTCACCATATGCAGTCAGTATTATGTGGTAATAATACAACATTTACTACACAACATTTACTTTTTTGTTTTTAAATTCTAGCAAGACAGGCCTTCAGCTGTTTACAGATATCATTAATAAGTACAAATACCATGAATAGTTAAAGTTCTAGAAGTTGTTTTGATCACTCACATGGTATTTATGTGTTTGTTCTGAAAGAAGAAATGTAGCTCAAATTCTGAACACTTTAGGTACATAACTAACATAAATAATTAAAAACATAAAACTACATACTACATTAATAAGGGATGACTGTTCTTGTGCATTATGTGATTATCTTAATTCAGCATTTAAATTCTGCCCAACTCCTTCAGCCTCTTAGTTTCTATATTTTTCATGGCTATTCTTGTCATTTATAGAGAAAAGAAAATGCATAAACCACAGCAGATTATTATAGTAACACACCTGATGCTGTAGCTTTTACCATAGGCAGGTAGCAGAAATAAATACTTCCGTTTCCCAGACAAAAGATGGCAAAAAAACCCCAAACAGAGACACAGGGAGGTGACTTGCAAGACATGTCCCAGGTACAGTCAATGGCTTGTACAGAATGTTATGTGTAAGACCCTTTGCTTCCCCAGGTTAAAAGCTTTTGCCAGTTTTACTAGGCAGGGAGGAGTGAAATCTGATCTCTGTAGTTTAGGTGATTAATTCTCTGACACTCAGATATTTAAATATCTATGGTTCCTGATCATCCATGGGGGCTGCTGGAGCAGGCTTGCAGCTTTTATAATTTTATTCCAGAGAAATTGGGATGTAGGAGGAAGACCAGAAGGAGTGAAAGTGGGGATGGAGCGCAGCACATCTTGCCTTAACATAGAGTTAAGACATCAGCAGAATATTATCTGGATCTGGGTGTTAGGGAACATATCCAGTTTCCATGCTACAGAGAAAGCAGGCTGTCAAATGAAGCACATAAATTTCTTACACAGTTGAGGGAAAGACACTGATGTCTTCGAAGAGCTCCAGAGGGAGATCCCATCTGATTAAGTGCAGGCATTTAAGAAACTTAAGACAATGAAAAGAAGAAAAATGTGCCTCTTTACTCATCATTCTCGCTTCCAAAAATTTATACAAGGAGATTTATTTGTTGCTCTGATCAGTGTCTTTATGTCATTTTGACAAGCTTCTTATAATTGAAATGCTACAACTCACGGCCTGTTCAAAACAAGGGGAGACAAAACATTAAAACTGAGCAATGTACATGTACTATAAATTATACCTGCAGCTAGTTTTAGCTAGTCACCAAGCATAATGGTATTTCTGTTTTCAAACTTACTCCCACCTCCCTTTAACTTTGGCCAACTCAAAACTTTTAAAAAAATACATAATGTATTGTTTGTGTTACACTGTAGTTTTAGTTACAAAAGTATTTTGTTTCCTTCCTCATTCCCAGTTGATGGGGTTTTTTCCAGAAAAGATTTTCAAAAATGCACTCTTCTGCTGCAATTTTGCCACAAAAAATAATTTTATGTGACTGTTTTTTAATCCACTATTCTTCCCCTGCCTAACATCCAGTGGGGATTGAGGCCTAAATCCCTGTCTTGATCGTTGGGCACAAGAGACAGGCATCTAATGAAGTTCACTGCACTCCCTGAGTGCTCTGCAAGGAGCAACCTGGCAAGGCTGACACCTAAACAGAAGCTGTTGAGAAACCCCTTTGCTGTTTATGAAAAAATAAAAGAGCATGTGAGATGAATGATACAAATCCTACAAAATCAGCACATAAGCTCTGAACAACCCTTGTAATGTATTTTTCTTCAGTTCCTTGATCAGGGACTAATTGCTCTTCATGAGGGAAAAAAAAATCTCATTTATAAAATCAAGCATCTCAGAATAGGAAGTGATAATTTATTGTCCTACTGTTTCTACAAAATTCACCTAATCACCCCATGATGATTATCTCAGAAAAGTAATTAATTGTTCCAAAATGCTTTTCAGATTTAAGATTACCACACTGACATTCTGCAGAATTAATGCCTCCTGCCTCACCTCTTCCAGGACCTCCTGCTGCCCAAACTATTCCACACCTCTCACTGCTTTCCATGATACTCCAGTCCTTTCCTGTTCTTGTATTATTTCCAGTTTCTACTTCCCACTATTTTCCCAACACTGCCAATGTCTTCTCTACTTCCTTTCCCCCAGAATGGCCCCAGCACCCCCCTCCATGACTCCGGCAAGGGACAATCAATATGTGCCTTACCTAGTGGTAACTTCCCACTGCCTGGCAAATTAGTACACATAAACAAGTTCATCAGCAGCTATTAAAAAATTATAATGTATCTTATCTCATCCTTAGTTTTATACTGGGCCATCACTTTTGTCTCTTGTACAGTGAAAATTTTAGAAAATAAGTCCCTCATATTCAGGTGCAACTTCCTGCGCCTCAGTTTCTGCCCCTTCCTTCCTGTCCAATTGCTTGGCATCATGGAGCACAGCCTGGTCCATCCTCTGACCTTCCCTTGAGATACTCATAGACATTGATGCAGTCCCTCTCAGTTGTCTCTTCTCGAGGCTGAACATGGCCAGTTCCCTCAGCCTTTCCTTGCAAGAGGGGTGCTCTACTCCCTTGATACCCTTTGGAACCCTTCACTGAAGAGAGATGCCCCAGTCCCTTGCAGCTCTCCGCTGGATCTGCTCCAGGAGCTGTGTCTCTCTCGCACTGAGGAGCCCAGAAATGAAAGATCTGCTTCGGATTACTTTTTAGCCTTGTATACCTCTGCTAAGCTGTGCAGCCAAGGCATCAGCAGCAGGATCCGCATTCCCAGCCAAGGCATGAGGCAGGTCTTCCTAGCTGAAGTGCTGTGACAAACGCAGAACCTGAGGAAGGGCGCTATGGAAAAATCACTTCTTGGAGAGGCAAAGCCAGACCCGGCTGGGAGACTTTCCACACCACGGGGGAGGGAGGATCTCGGGGCAAGGCGGAGGCAGGGCCAGCTCGGCGGCCCCTCCGGCCCCGGGCACCCAGGCGGCCCCTCGTCCCCTCCCCTGTGGCCGCCGCGCCCCTCAAGGCAACAGGGACGGGCCGAGCGCTCCCACGGCCAAGCGGGCGGCAGCTCCGGGGCTCAGCCTCGCCCCCTGCAGGAGCCGCTCCCCACTGGCAGCGGGTTTTCTCCTCACAGAGCCCGTACGACGCCTCCCGGTGCGGGGCCGGCGAGCGAGGCACGGCCGGGTCCCGGAGCGCNCGCCCCAAGCCCTCGTGCCGCGCCCCCCTCGGCCCCGCTGGCCCCCGGCCCCCGTGTGCTGTGACCTTGAGCACGAGCCTGTGGAAACGATTTGTGGGGTTGTTTTAGGGAGGCCTTCTTGTTGATCTTCGGGTTTTTTTGGGCTTTTTTTTTGTTTGCGAAAGAATGCTTCCACCAAGAGAAGGATCTGGAAAAGCAACACTTCTGTTTTGGGCTTATTTTTGGCTTTGTTTTTGTTTGGTTAGTTGATTTTGGGTTTGTTTTTCTATTTTGTAAAGTATGCTACTCAGATTATTTGGAGGGATCTGAGAAAATCTGGTGGCCTGCAGGTCATAATGCTCACAAGTTCATTTTTGATTGGAGAAACCCTTTCTTTGTTCTTTCTCTGTATGACTTCGGAGGAAGGAGCCTTTGTGCAGCCTTACGTGGGATGGTGCTGCTGTCTCCTGTCTCGCGTCCCAATCCCAGGGAAGTTCCCTGCTGCTGCAAGAGCTGCTGTTGCAAAATTTGGTATCTTTGCAAATCTTACGTGGCATTCTGACCATGCACATCGTAATCCAATTAAAGGATATGTCAGCTCTCATTTTGTGCGAAGATACCAAGGTGTTTGTAACATTTGCATGTGCATGCTATTTAGGGACAACTACAAGAATTTTTGTGCAACTACATGGGAGTTAGAAATATACTTTATTATATTTTTATAATAAAATCATATGATGGTTTGGCTTGGAAGGGACCTTAAAGATCATGTCGTTCCAACACTGCTGCTGTGGGCAGGGATACCTTACACTAGACCAGATGGCTCAGAGCTCCATCTGATCTGGCCTTGAACCCTGCTGGGGATGGAGCATCCACAGTTCTGTGGGCAGCTTGTTCCAGTGTCTCACCACCCTCACAGTAATATGGGAAACATGGATTAATCTCTTGTACAGCTTACACATGAGCTATAACTTGTCTTTTTAAAATTGTTATTTAACAGATAAATGTAAGTTATGAGTTTAATTTGAGATAATTCTGTGATGCTTTAGCAACTGTAGTAGCATTTCTTGAGTTATGTGGGTTTTGCTTTGTGCAAGTTTTTGAAATAATGTTAGCAATATGAGCTATGTAAATTTTCTTACATTTGTTGCTCTACAAATTTCAACAGTTTCAGGAATGGTTATGAATTTTTAAAATGCATTTAAGCATTATTAAATCTTTACAACAAGTGCATAGATGGCATCTAAATTGTTTTTGATTAATAATGAAGCCCAGTGGTTAAACCTGGATACTTGGGTTACAAACTTCCAGCAGAGATCTGGGAATCAAGCCTAATTACTTTTCTGGGCCTGGAATTAATGCCCTCTCTTCATTGTTAGCATGATGAAAATTGGTTCAGGATATAATTTAGAAGGTTTACATTATTTCAATTATCATCTATTCTCTTGTTCTCTCATAAATTCATGTTCCATCCATTGTCCCGTCACCACGTATCCTTAACCATAAAAGTAGCATCTCTTCTGCCAAGCTTTCTCATCTTAGTCCTTAAGTACCCTTGAATTCCAGAAGATGCCTTTTTCTCTTTATTTGTTCCATTAATTTCAGGTTCCATTAATTTCTGTGTACAAATGGCTTGCTAACATTAATGCATCTTCTGATTAGTGCATTGTAAGAACTTGGGCAGGGAACAATGTCAGATTTGACAAAACTCCATGAATGCTTGTGAATTTTAGAAAGAGCATCCTTTTAATCCTTAGCGTGTTTGAGGGTTTTGTGTGATAGCTTGTCATAAATATGATGATATATTGTTCTGATTTTACTGGTTTTGTATTATCAATAGTGCTTTTCTGAGTTATGTTTTTGTGTATAATGTAGGTACCAAAAAAGCACCTTCCTTTGAAAAGAGTTCAAGTTCCAAAGTAGTTGGAGACAATCTCTAGTACCAGTTTTCTTGGAAATTCCTTCACTGTAGATATGAATTCTTAAAATTCCAGTAACTGAAAACAAGAATGTTGGTAGTTTAAGATACAGAAGTGTTAAGGTTATAGTTACCTACCTGAGTTTAAAATGAAAATATGCTGGCATTTGGTGTCTCCTTCTTTACAATTAGAAATTTGCCAGATACTGAGATCTGTCTTATCTTTTACCATCTTAATGTTTAGAATCTGCTCCAGAGTTCTTCAAGGAAACATTGACACTGGTATTTTTAGAAGAAATGACTCAGCTTGTGTGTTGGATTTCCAGGGCAGCCCCGGTGCCAGCGCAGGGATTGATTCCCAGCTCTTGGTGCCTTGGAGTGCCCACACACCAAGCCCCAGCTTGTGTCTGAGTGAGTTCTGACAGTCGTGACTGATCACCATGGCTTGCTGTGTGCAAAGGCAGCAGACAAAGCCTTGCTTAATTCAATTGCTGTATTAAACAAGATTATTGCTTTACCAATAAATACTAAACAAAGCCCCAGTTAACTGTGAAATAAGTTACCCGTGTGTGCTGTTTCAGAGCTGGAGCTGACAGGGCAGGAGAGGAGAGCTCCCACACTGGCTCCTGTTGATCCCGGGGGAGTAATGCTGCCTCTATACCCCACTGGGACTCACCACACAGCTCCCTTCATTCTGGGGCCAGCAGCAAAAGTAAGGCACAAGTACTTCCTCCCATGCTTTATGCTGTAGATAAGCCCAGCTAGGCTTTCCCCTAGCATTTTTGAAGGTTTTTTCCCAAAGTGAAAAACCCTCCCAAAATTGCTTTACCTTTCCAGAAGGTTTATGGATGGTATCTGCCAAATATTTCACGGCTCCCAAAATAATTTCCAGTAAAATACTCTATTGTTATCCTTTCTATCTGGTATTACTGTTTTCTAGTTCATGTTACATTTAACTACTGTGCAGCAGAGTCTGGGCGAAGAGAAACGATTATCCCTTCAGGATGTCCCGGCTAGCTGTGGCCAGCAGCACTGGGCAGATACAGATGTGCCCGCAGCACTGGGGAACTCTCCCAGTCCCTGCTGGTGAGGAGGGTGCCTAAGGCTTTTGCCTTGCCCAGGACGAGGCTTTCCAGCTGCACCCAGCAGAAGAGAAGAGATAGACTCCAGTTGAGGCAAATCTCAACTTATTGAGTCCAGATGAACAAACAACTGGAGACCCCCGAAGTGGGGTCTGACTTGACCTTATAAAGAGGGGAGGGAACAGAGGTGGAGTTTGGTCTTCAGCAAATCAGGATGGAGAGGGGAGTGGGGTGAGGGTGCTTGACATAACAGGACTACCAACAGGGACAGTCTCAGGGAGGAGCCCTGGCCTCTGAGCCAATCACTTGACACCCAGTCTGGAAGATTCTAGAGAAAAGGGATGGGTCACCGAGTGATGGACAGGGCACCAGGGAGGGGTTAGAGAAAAGATACATTGGTTACCAGGGGGAATGGAGAGGAGAAAACAGGATTGACACTGTAAGGGTGGGAGGAGATAACCAGGGCAGAGCCGTTATGGATAGAGGGGGTAGCAGAACATACCAACTTACAACTTAGTGTACTGAAGGCATACAAAACACAATACAACACTAGTGGTGTCCTTTTTTCCAAGTTAATGGCCCTGGCTTTGCTCCTCACCAGGCCCATGTTCCTTGAGATCATGAACAGGAAAGGTTCAACAAAAGACTGGATGTGGCACTCAGTGCCATGGTCTGATGTTGACATGGTGGTCCTTGGTCATAGGTTGGACTCTATGCACTCGGAGTCTTTTCCAACCTCATTGATTTTGTCAACTCACAACCAGGTCACAGCAGCCTGGACCGCCTTCAGTCTTAACCCCTTTAATGAGCTCATCCACTGTGGTGAGCACCAGGTCCGGTAGTGCTCTTCATCTGGTTGGTTTGTCCAATACCTGCACAAGGAAGTTGTCCTTGGTGTACTCCCTGGATTTCTTACAGCTGGCTGTGTTGCTTTCCTGGCAGATGCCTGGGTGGTGGAAGTCCTCTGCTAGGATGAGGTCTTGGAGCGTGATGCTTTCTGTATCTGAAGCAGGAGGCCTTGACCTTGGTCTCCCCCTGATCAGACCCCCACCAGCAGGTGTCCTTTGTTGGTCCTGTCTTCAAATTTTTTACCCACAGGCTGTCAACCTTTTTGTGGCTGTTTTTCAGAGGCAGCTCTTCACAATCTATCCCTTCCCTAACGCAGAGCACAAAACCCCTGCCCCTACATGTCTCTTTTAAAAAGCTCGTAGTCTTTGGCTACAGTTCTGTCCCAGCCCCTTTTCCAGATATGTAGTAGTTTTCTAATTGTGCCATGGTTTCCAACTCCACTTGCTTGTTTCCCATGCCATGTGCCCCACCTTTTGGAAGGAGCCCTCCCTAATTCCTCTGGGATATTTTACAGGCATTGTCCTCTTATTTTCTAGAGTGTCAGTATCTTGTGGTTCTTCTCAGTCACTCACAAGTACATCCCTTCCCGTTAAAGCGTATGAAATGTGTCAGGCCGAAGGTGAAGCTGAGCCCAGGTTTTACACATCCTGGACAGCTCTAACCATAATGTTTTTTTAATGAGAGAACTCTGCCTTAGGAAAACTGGTTAAGTCCTACCCAGTCTCAAAAGGTGCAACTAACCACACTGGGGAGAAGGATCTGTAAGTTACTTATTCTGGTCTGTAACTTTTTCTGGATTTAGTGGTGTGAGATCCCTCAGTCTCATAGAACCCAGTCTGAAACCTAGAATTTATTAGTCAGGAAGCACTGCAAGGGATACCTGCTGTGAACAGACACAAGCTGGTTACATTCTCCAAGGGAGTCATGGTAAGAGAGGATTTTGCAATTAGTATTTTTTTCATAAAGAAATTAATTGTGTCTCAATACCTATGTGTGTAAAGTACTTGGACATTCATTGTTACTAATTGTGATGTGCGGATACAACCACTGTTGCAGATGGTGCAAAACCAAACGAATATGGACAGTGTCAGGAATTTGACTACTGCTTGGAACAGGTGTTTGGGATACTAGAAGTGCAGTTCACTTCCTCCACCTCACAAGGTGGAGGAAATGGTAGAATGGATAAATGATGAGCTGGCATCTGTTGTGAAGCAGCTGAAGATGGGATAACCCAAGAGGATAATTCATGTGCTGAAATAGGAGCAGATGTCAATTAAGACAGCCTGTCTGGCCATTTGGGTGCCAGTTCTGTAGCATGTGTCATCAGTACAGGCTTGACTAACAGCCTGTTTGTGAAATTTGATGATGCTTGACATCATAATTTGATAGAAGGTGGAGATGCCATAGGCTTAGAGAATCTGGAAAATTTAATCATTGGAGCAAAATGTTAAAAACAACTAGGTGTCATTTTAAGTTGTTGTTGTTTTTTGGTTTGTTTTGTTTTTAGTGAGAAGTTCAGTACAAAACTAGTTGCTTTTGCTAGAAACAAAATGAAGCTGTAACAGAATTTTCGTATTAGACTGTCCGGGTTACTGCACTTTAAAACTTCTGCAGCGGTGGAACTGTTTTCCAAAACATTTTGCCCCAAGCCTTGTTTTCAAGTAAATTCCTTTCTTCTCCCCTTCCAATTTTGCCCTTGTGTTGGGTGGAACACCATGTTGATACAGTTTGTGGCCTTCCGTCCTAGGAATTAGTTTGGGTTTCTTCATCTGGGAAATTTTCCATAAACTTAGTATTTGGAAGATTCCATTGATACAAGGGGTTCTGTCCTGTCCTGCCTAGCTTAGAGCAATACTCCTTAAAAACTGATGCAAGAACCCTTAAAAGAGAGACAGGACCTCAGAATTTTGTTTTCTTTCCTACAATGGACATTATCACTGTCCAAGATCAATGTCTTGAATACAAATTAAAGGTCAAATTTGCCAATTTACTGTCTGAAAGATTAAAAGCAGTTATTAAAAATAATTTAGTCCATTTCTGAGCTACTTTGAAAAGTCAAGTAGTCAAATACGTGTAATGAAGTCAGGATTATGTTACATTATTTTCTCATGACTTCTTTGTGTTCCTTTTTCACCCATGTTGTGCACCTATTATTAAAAAAATCCAAGCATATGTCCTTATTGTACTATATGTTGAAGTTAGTACTTCCACAGTATTTTTTATATTTTACTGTATTCATTATTCAAAGACATAGTGGTGTGCTTAAATACAGACACATAAAGTCATAGTTGATCTTTAGTGAAAGAAAATTAAGGGAGGTGTGTGGGGCCACTTTAAGGGAAAATGCAGAAAAGCCAGAAACAAACTTGAATATGTTTAAAATTCAGTTTACTTTGCTCTGGAGCATCAAAAAACACCAAAGGTTTCATCATTCATACAGGTATGGCTTGTGTCACTTCTGAAAACTTGTCTGATGTCTGAAGAAATCAGTAGCTTGAGGCAGCAGCCTTCAGGAAGGAAAACAGCAAAAACAAAGTGGCTGGACAGGAATGAAAATCAAAGCTCCATACACAGATGTATTTAAGAAGTGTAATAAGTTTAGGGGAAAATGATTTGTCTTGGAAGTGGTGTTTCCTTTAAAACAGATTAACATGTATCTTCCTGTTAGTATTTCTGTAGCTTTTTTTCTGCAAAACTGCTAAGATCCTTACGGCCCATCCTAGGTGAATGTTTTGGGGATCAGAGCTTTCATTTTCCCAGAAACCTATGTGCATGGCTTTGCCTGCTTACTTGAGAGATAGAAGAGACTTCCTTGATAATTTCAGATATGTAGCCGTACAGTTCTTAGAAGTGAAAAGGTTGCTAACTGCTGAGTTTACTCAGCATCCTGCTTTCCAGGATGAAGGTGCCACAAGTTAGTTGTCCATCCAACAGTTCTGTAAATACTTAAGCAACACTGTAGTGGGATATTAAGGAAAATTCCCTTTGAAATATTTTATCTTCAGTATAGAAGGCACATATAAATCTATTTTTTTGAATGAAAGA